>UCOK01020156.1:895-25672 GCA_900474325.1 Synergus umbraculus | reverse complement strand
CTCATGTCTCTTCATAATCCGGCCTTTTTTCACGCAAAGCACGGCGCAATTTGATTAGTTGTTGGTGGTAGCGGTGAGCATCGACAGTTTCACCAGGTTTTAATAGCTCATAGTAGACGACACCCTGCTGATCCCACCAAACGCACAGCATCGTCTTGCGTCCAAAGCGATTAGGTCTTGAGAAAGAAGTTGATGGTTGTCCGGGATCGACCCACGATTTTCTTCGTTTCGGAATCTCAAAATAAATCCACTTTTCGTCTCCAGTCACCACACGATGCAGAAACGACTTTCTTTTGTGTCTAGCAAGCAAGATTTCACATGTGTTTTGGCGTCGCTCCATTTGCCTATCGTTCAGTTCATGGGGTACCCATTTTCCCATTTTTTGGATCTTTCCCATGGCATGTAAACGCATGGAAATGGCCGGTTGAGTAACACCTAACTGTTCGGCAAGCATTTTTTGTGTTTGTGTATCGTCTTCATCCAAAAGAGCCTGTAATTCATGGTCCTCAACTTTTTTGGGCCGATTTTCACGCTTCTTATCACTCAAGTCAAAATGACCGTCTTTGAACCGACGAAACCAGTCTTTGCAAGTTGTTTTCGATAAAGCACTGTCACCATAGGCCTCCACAAGCATTCGATGTGATTCGGCAGCCGATTTCTTCAAATTGAAGCAAAAAAGTAGAGCTTCCCGCAAATGCTCCTCTTCTGGCACAAAACTAGACATGATTACTCAAGGAAAAATTTATGTTGTTGTATAAAAAAACTGACTATGTGCACTGATTTATGTAGACAGCTGTCGAACTCACACAAAAAAAGCATGACGTTTCTATTGTAGCTAAATATGTTCACTACCGCCATCTCTGAGCAAACAGCAATGCCCTTAAGGGGTCAGTACCAAAGTTTTCACCTTTTCTTTTAAGCATTTTTTTATCAACTTAAAATTTATATTACAGATTCTAACATATGTCGCTATCGCATGAACCAAAATAATTGAAATGTGAAAAAAAAAAAAATATAAAATGGCCGACTTGAAAATTTTTTACCTTTTTTTAACCGTAAATTGTTTTAAAAAAAGGGTTAAATATTAATCAATAATTATGATTTTGGTTCATGCGATAGCAACATATGTGTAGAGTAACATATCTAAATTTAAGCCCGATCGGTCAAATAGTTTTTTCTGAATCATGCACGCCAGGTCGAAAACGTTGTTTCGAGAAAAACGTGTTTAGTTTTTGATCTAAAATACAGGGTGATCCATTTTAATCTATAAGTATCTTCTAAAATACTTTATTTACGAAAAAATGGTTTAGACAAAAGTTGACAAGGATCGAGAGGGCCATTTAACTGTTCCATCAATTTTGACCTTGAGTTCAATTTTTAAGGTCATTTGTTTGAAACGCGCGACAAATGCACGTTCGGCGCATTCGAGATGCTTACGTTGCTTTGTATTTTTCGATTTGTTCTCGATATTTATGACGAAAATAACGATTAATCCAACAATTCTACATATATTTATTATAAGAATTTCCACTTTTTAGAAAATCAATTTTTCAAAAATGTTCTTTGGTACTAACCCCTTAAGGCCAATAATTATTCGGGTCCCTAGAAAATAGAGTCTATCGAACTCGGAAAAAACAAGGCTACCTGAGAGCATGTGTGTGTTAATCCGTGTGAGCAGCTATGGTTTGTTTTGGTATGTTTACATTCTGACACTCAAAGTGTGAACCTCTCAAAAATCGTAAATGCTCAGTAAAGGGTTGTCGTACATAATATGGACAGGGAATTATATTGAGGAGCTTCCTAAGAGATGTGGAAAGGAATACATAATGGAAAGAAAGCATTGGAATAACAACATTGCTATTTCTGTTACAAAAGTTCGTCTGTGATATAAGCCGTGATTTATTATATTAATCAAAATTAAGTACAAGTTTTGATGTTTTTTGTAATTTTTAAAATGATTGCAGATTCATTTTCGAAGCAATATGTTCGAAAAAACACGCGAAGATGGAAAATGAAACTTAAAAATCAATACCTTTCCAATTTTGCATTTGAATCCAAAGGTAAAGACAACGAATTATACGAATGATTAAAAAAATTAATTGGTAATATCACTTTTTAGGTTGAAACAATCCATGACCTCGAAAAAAATCATACAAGTTCCTCGATTCACATGTACCATGAGATTGATGATACTGAAAAAATTAATGACACCGAAATCATGGAAGAGCCTCTTATTCGAAGTTCCTCGATTCACATGCATCCTGAGATTTTTGTTGGAAAAAGAATGACACTGAAACCATGGAAGAGCCTATTATTCGAAGTTCCCCGATTCACATGCAACCTGAAATTGACGTTGGCAAAAAAATTACACCGAAACCACAGAAAAAATTGTTGAGGAATATAATCAGAAAATAAAAGAAATCCAAGAAAAGTTTAAGGATGATGCAGAAGGGTAATAAAAGATGATGAATTTATAGAAATTTCAGGTTATTTGAAATTATGTTATGATTGAGTTGAGAAGCACTGAGTACAGGAAATAGCGATAGCTGATACTGACCTCTGCGGAGTAGGCGGGAACCTCTAGTGTCAGGAGTTTGGCAGGAACTGTTGAATTATGAATAAGAAAGCTTTTTGCGTTTTTAAAGATTAATTCGATTACTCACAAGTGTCACTGATTAAAAGATGGAATTGTAATTTCAAATTGTCAATAAAAAATGAGATTTATATTTCATAATAAAAATGAGTTTAAAAGAAACAAAGTCTTAATTTTGCAGAGCATGAAAAAATTGATTTATCCTTTTAACGCTGATGGAATTAAAAAATTTCTCATATAGAAAAACTCAGATCTCAGGGGCGCAAAAATAACGGGATTAAGACACCCAGACAGTAATTCGAGTATACCTATTTGCAATATGCATGTATGTCGAAATTATTAGAAGGATAATATAATTCCACAATAAACGCACTTTTTGAGGGGTTTTAATTTGTTCCTTTTATTTTTTTTTATTGATTTTTAATGTGTAGGGTGGCTCCCGACACCCAGTGTTTTGAGACGCTTGTTGCGCGTCTGTCTAATTCTGTCAACTTTTCAGGTGGACTTAAAATTTTCGAGCCAAAGGCAAAAGAGGGAAAATTTAGAGGTTTTTGATAGAAAAAAATAGAGAGAAGAAATGAATAAGGGGCGCTTGATGATCAGTTTTTCGAAAACTCACTTTTATAGACCCAAAATAGCGTGTAATTATTTCCTGTCAGAAACGGCGGACATTTTGACTTCCATGATGGAAGAAACTAAATATTTATTCCTGCTATAGATATTCTGCAATTGACTGTAATCTGGCGCGCGATTCAAAATCGAATTAAATTGACCAATGGGAGAATTTCTCTAGCAGGAAGCCAACACGTGCTGCGCGCGCAGGTGCCACTGTCGCAGCTGTCAATATTTAGTTTCTTCCATCATGGAAGTCAAAATGTCCGCCGTTTCTGACAAGAAATAATTACACGCTATTTTGGGACTATAAAAGTGAGTTTTCGAAAAACTGATCATCAAGCGCCCCTTATTCATTTCTTCTCTCTGTTTTTTTATATCAAAAACCTCTAAATTTTCCCTCTTTTGCCTTTGGCTCGAAAATTTCAAGTCCACATGATAGATTTGTTTCTTTCCACAGATTTTGACCGTTTTTACTTTCAGATTCCATCGCTCTTAAGAAAGGGGATCAAAATTGAATAAATGCAATACTTTACTCTCATATTTTGTAATAATAAATAAAATAATTTTTTACAAATACTAATTTCAAACTAAAGTGCATATCGGTGGCCTTGAAATGGAATGGACAAAAGGTTAATCTGATTATAATTTTTTTTCTTTACTTAAGATTATAATAAAGGGAAATGTTTTCAATGTGTACTTAAACTGTTAAGGCTACTTTAAATGGTACTCATAAAACTTAGAAGTATATAATCAAGATTTAGTATCATTTAAAAAAGAAACAGCAATCGCAACAGAATATGCTGTAACGTAAAGCATTCGATGTACAGTTGTCTTTGCAAAGGGGCAAGTAGCACTCGGTCCTGGAAAGTTTAGTAATGTGTCCGAGACTCGATTAGAGGCTACTGCAGAAGACATCAATCCTTGAACCGAGCGCAGCCGAGCGTATCCGACGTGTGTCGATTGCCGAACAATGGATTTGGACAGTCATATGGACGTAGATGGATCATCGCCCGACTGTTGCGCTGATGACCCGAGTTCGATTCCCGCCAGCTTCGTCTTCTTCTAACTTGATTTTTCTGTTTCAGCTTATAATATAATAATCCTATGTTTTCAGAATATACCTAGACATGTAATTTCTAATGTTGTCAATTCTTAATTTAAATACATACGAAATTATGTAACAGTGTATATATTCGGTTTCGAGTTCGAGTGTTTCTGTTTTTCTTTATACTGTCAGTATAGGAATAGTATACTAAACCGTCCCTGTACTCATTCTAGGAACGCGTAGCTCCCTCTGTTTTCCACTTGCCAATTATAGCTGGTAAGTCAGATACATGGTTTAGGTGGCATCTGTATTCTTTTTCGAAGTTTTAAGACTTGATACTTTCTGCAAAACAATCACTTGAAATATTTCCATGACACAGTATAGAACTTCTGGACGTGAATTTTTTTTACAACGCTAGGTTAAATAAGTGTCTTGAACCTATATGTAAAAATTCTAATATTATTATATTTAGTTCTAGGAGAAATATGCACTTTAGTTTCTCGAAAAGTAACCTAGTATTTGTAAAAAATTATTTTATTTATTATTACAAAATATGAGAGTAAAGTATTGCATTTATTCAATTTTGATCCCCTTTCTTAAAAGGATAAATCAATTTTTTCATGCTCTGCAAAATTAAGACTTTGTTTCTTATAAACTCATGTTTATTATGAAATACAAATAAATCTCATTTTTTATTGACAATTTGAAAATACAATTCCATTTTTTAAGGAGGTATGTCCGTGATATTAGGAAATTTAAAAAGTTCTCCTTTTCATGAAAAATCGAAAATATAAAACATAATAAATATTCTCGCGAAGTTTCAAGTCGCGAGCCTACATATTTATTGAAATATCACGATTTTCATTTAACATTGTCTCTTATGGGAAAACGGAAAAGAGGCATTGAAAACGCTCTTCAATAGGGAAAAAAGCATAAAAAGAAATTTAAACTTTTTATCTAAGGTTAAGAAATTTAAAGTTGAACATATCACGAAGCTTCTGGGAACAAATTTTCTATCACTTGCTAACGATTGTAGTGGAAATTCTGTAAAATAAAAATAAAAACACGTCGTTTTACAAGATGGTAGATTTTGAGTTGAGAAAATCCGGTAACGTCGCTTCAGTTTCGGGAGGAATAGCACGCATCTCTAGCCTAGCAGGGCTGCCGTTGAGTATCATTTCGCTCTCTCGCTTGAGGCATGTGCGAGTTGCGACGTTGTCCCTGTGAAAACAGCTGTCGCTACGCATTAGTAGTTTGTATTGGTATACACCAATTCCTAAGTGTGCGTAAGACTGTACTGCACCGAGATTCAAAAGTTTCGTTTTCCATGCAGCATCGATTACACGTAGAGTGAATGCTGCCTGGACTAAAATTTTGGCGGAGAAGGTTGCGGACGTTCCTCTTTAATCATTGACACTTGTGAGTAACCGAATTAATCTTGAACAGTTCCCGCCAAATTAATGCCACTAGAGGTTCCCGCCTACTCCGCAGAGGTCAGTATCAGCTATCGCTATTTCCTGTACTCAGTGCTTCTTAACTCAATCATAACATAATTTCAAATAACCTGAAATTCCTATAGTGTAATCACAAAAATATTGAGATATGCACGTTTTTAAAAATTGTTCAGGGTGTTGGAATCTAAAAAGGGTAATTACAACACCATCGAGAGTGCCCTTTGCTGCGTGTCAAGTGTTGTGGCGTTATTTTGGCGAAAACTAGTGTTCTATTGTGCTTTGTACTCGCCTATCAGACACACAGGTACACACATTGACAGGATGATCGGCATCGGAGTGTATACGTACGAGAAATTATAATAAATAACTTTATGATACGAGTCAATGTCAATATAATATAACAAACAATAAGATTTTCTCATCGATAAAACGTTTGCTGAATCAAGACCAATTAGAGACACTCATTCTTCCAATATCACGTGGCAAGAAACTGATACTTTTAAAAAATCACTAAAATTGAAGTTTTCTTGCGGTTCAGCCGGGTATGAAGAATTGAGAAAAAAAAAATTCCCCCTTCCATCGTAAAGCACATTGCGGGCTGCATTGGAAAAGGTTAATTTCGCCGAAGGGAAATACGATGACATTATAGAAATGTTGGCAGATAAAGCTGCCTTTCCCGGGTAGGAATTAAAAATTGGTTCTTAATAGGCCCTGTCTAGATTTCCTATTTTCTGTCGAGGCCCTAAAGTGGCAACCTATCGAGGGCGCAAGTGGAAACGTCACGCTCAGTTAGCGAGGGCATGAGTAGGTAATCCAGCGAGGGCCTATTCATTGGGTCTTTATAGGATCCAGACAGTCCCTCACTATACTAAAACCGCTGTTTTCAGTACTGCGCATGCGCTATTTTAATTTTTGCTTGCACAAAATTAATATTATTACTGTATCTGCTGAAAGCATTAATGATTAATGGAATCATTAATCATTAATGACCTAAAACTTTGACGGAAAATAACGACCAGACCTCTGGAGCTGAAGACGAGTTCAGAACAAGCTCACGTAATAACACTCGGTCTTCTTTGGTTAAAGAAACCTCAATAAATTTTAACTTCAAGCGTCCTTCTACAAAACTGAGCCAATTTGTAGGAATAATATCCACATTTCTAACTGAAGGTTGTGATCCAGGTTTAATAAATTCTA
This sequence comes from Synergus umbraculus, assembly GCA_900474325.1. Taxonomy (NCBI): domain Eukaryota; kingdom Metazoa; phylum Arthropoda; class Insecta; order Hymenoptera; family Cynipidae; genus Synergus; species Synergus umbraculus. Next base: position 18,768 of record UCOK01020156.1, on the reverse strand, counting down.
CCAACTGAAAATCGTGGTTTTCCTCATCTGAAGACATTTTTAATGATTCACACTTTAAAATATATGATAAAAATACACTCGCGTCGCGTCGGTTGTACACAGTTATTGACAGCTACAGGCATCTCCGACATCTCCAATCCAACATTTTGTTGATCTTCAGTGGCTTATGGTCACGTGGTCAATGCAATATTCTACTGCGCATACGCCACAAAGCACGCGTTTGTTGAAAATTGTAAAAGCGATGCGTGTGATGCAATATTTAATAATAAATTACATTGAAAAATTTTACGACTTTTCAAATGATATAAAATTTAAAAAATACTATATGTTTGTATCTTAAATAATAATGAAAATATGAAAGAAGTACTATATGACAATAACCTGTCGAGGGCCAGTTGAGGGAATATCGAGATTTCCTATCTAGATAATCTAGCTGCGACCTCGTAAGAACCAATATTTACTTTAGGAATAAAGAGGCAATTTCTACCCGGGTTTTCGAAGACAGTCGTCAATTCGATTGTGTCTTTTCGATGGATGAAATGTCATTTTTCAAACTGAAAGTTTGTACATTTTATTTACTCAGAGCACGAAATTGTACATTTTTATACCAGCAATGATAATGTTTACCTTATGTACTTAAATACAAAACGTAAATATTACCCTTTTCAGGGATGAAAAATAAAACATGAAAAACAAATTAATATTAACTTCTTCTTTTCCTTCCCTTTATTTTTATTCTCAATAGGAAAATTCATCGAAGCGACTCACGGTGTTTAGTTATAACATTGGCAGGAATATATTTTCGGTGGAAACAGAACATCACCTATTTCATGACCCCTGATGGTTTTGATGGTAGGTATAGATTGGTCCATAGTTTCAGTTGGCCATAATCTAAATTGGCCCCAAAATCACTAAATTCCAAAAACTCCTGTGTAGGTGGATATTAGATGTCAATGCGCATTAGAAAAAATCTTAACGAATCTAACCAATTAAAACGCTGCTATTTTCGCCAACCTAACTCCCTTCTAGTCTTTACTTTCACAGTGTTTTTAAAATTTAGTAAATTATGGTAAATTTTAGTGATTTTGTGGCCAATTGAAATTATGGTCAACTGGAACTATGGACCAATCTATATCTACCGGTTTTGATGGCGCACACTTAAGGGGTAACCCGGTAACACCACTCTAGCGGCCGAAAAAAGCCTAATGAAAGTATGAAAAAATTTTTTTATTATTTTTTTCATATAAAATTGCGTCGATACAGGTAATCTTCTCTATTAACTAGAGAAGTACGTAGGATTTTTTTATATCAATTTTCGTAGAAATCGTGCACTTTTGAAAATAAAATATGAATTTTTTGCCAGAAAAAGAGCAGTAAATTGTTTATAAAAAATGCAATTAACATCAAATGAAAAAACGGCTACGTACTTCTTCAGAGAATCTACTTGTGAAGCTACTGTAAAAATTAGAAGTCGATTCATGCGAAACAAACGCATTTAAAGTTTTACAAGTACATAGAGGAGAGTTGCAAAGTGGTACCAAATCCCGAATAAAATGTTTATAAAATGGGCCAAATTCTCTTACTTGTGGGTGTTTGGGGTCCCTCATTACGAATCCAATGTCAAAAATTTCATAAACAAAATGGCGGATCCAATATTTTATGTTACTTACCATATGAGCAAGTTTTTAAACCCGGTTTTTTTTCTACCATTTTTACATTTTCAAAAAAATTTTAGTCAACATCCGTTCGTGTTCACATTCTTGACGGATGTTGACTATAATTTTTTTGAAAATGTAAAAATTGTAGAAAAAAACCGGGTTTAAAAACTTGCTCATATGGTAAGTAACACATGCCCTTAAATAAAAACTCCAAGGCGCTTCAGAAAAATTGAAAATTAAACATGTTAAAATTTTTTTTCGCCATAGGACCAAGTGGGTATTGTTTTTAATACTCTGAAGTACTGTTTAAGCTAAAAAGAAATAAATCGATTCTTTGAAAACCCAACAGTGGCGTTACACCTTAAAACCTGTTGTGATACATATCATTCAAAAAACTGAATTAATTGGTCTTAAAGTTCACTGTCTTGCAAGTGACATGAGACCAGGTAATCAGACTGGAAGATATTTTGCTGGAAGATATTCCAAAATACTGAATAGCACAATCAGTCCGAAATTAGTTTCATCCTGATCCGGGTCATTTAATTAAAAATATGAAATTTGGCCTATTAAGGCCATGTAAGACTTACCCGATCCTTACCTTATCGACATTTTTTGTCTGCAACGCTACGTCTACATTTATTGAGATATCAAATTGAAAATTTCTAAAATTAAAGAAAATATGCTAAGGTATGTTTATCTGGTCTTAAATTTTTGTGAAAATAAAAAAATAATTTTTCCAAAAAAATTTTTTTTACAAATGTCAATATTTAAGACCAGATAAACGTACCTTAGTGCTTTAGCTTCAATTTCAGAAATTTTCAATTTGATATCTCAATAAATGTAGACGTAGCGTTACAGACAAAAAAAATGTCGGTAAGGTAGGGATCGGGTAAGTCTTACATGGCCTTAAGTAATAAAACGATTACGTTGCCGAAAATCTTCTGTGAGAATAACGAATTGTTATTCGCAGTAGTAAGTTGCAATCACATTAAAGATATAGTAGAATGTCAAGAAAATTTTACTTTCAAAATGGTGCCAAAATTTTCAGAAGAGGATTTTTCAAGCGGTACTTTAAAACTTGTTAAGCTAGTCTTATATGGTGTTGAAAAAGCAATATTTTTCACTTCTAAACTTTTTTTCATATCTAGTCCAGGCAACTGGTACTTTTTGTCCGTAATAATTCCCAGACGCAATTTTTTTTTGAAAATAGCTTCTGAATGGGGTCCTAAATGACCCTTAAACATGTGTGACGTGGATCGATTGCCAAAGGGTGTTTTTTTTAAAAAAAGAATTTTCAAAAATCAAGTTTGCGTGGACGGACCATTTCCATTGCGTTGTACAAAAAAAAGTTCAAATTAAAAAAGATAATGTGCAAAATTCTAAGAAAAACAAAAAAAAGCGAACCTTCTATCTCTAATAGGTTTCGAGTTAAAGTCATTTCAAAAAACCACTTTTTTTCTGAATTTCGTCGAAAAATCACTACTTTTTGCAACATTGTCTGTACCAACGAACTTAATGATTTTATGAAAAAATTTTCTACAGATGGGTGAAATTTCATGTATTTATCTTTAATTTGCCGTAAGGGGCAAAGTCCTAACCCTAATAGGTCAAAAGTTACGACCTCTTAAAGTGGGCCACTTTTGACCCATTTTTCCGGGCAATTTCCCTCTGCGGAGTTTTCTTGTAACAGGGTGTTCTATGGAAAAATTATGATAGTGATGCCAGAGAATGAAATAAAGTAAACAAATTTATGCGTCTATTAAAAAAAAAGGATGTTCTGGTGCCAGTAGTACGTGATTTATTATCTCTCAAAAACGCAGAGGAAAGAAATTAAAGTAGACTCAATTCTGCGTAAAATGAAAAAAAGAGGATATCTTAGCTCTAATAGGTTACGAGCTATGACCTTGGAAAGTGGACCTTTCTTACATATAATCATCTGAGTGCACCATGCGGAGCAAGTACAGCCATATTTGAATGTTTTAATGCAAATGAAGTATCTAGCTCTAAATGTAAGTAAAATATACATAATTTTTTATTAATAAACAATGAGTTTTTTAGAGAGATCATAAATCACGTACTACTGGTACCAGAAGATCCTTTTTTTTAATAGACGCATAATTTTGTTTACTTTATTTCATTCTCTGGCATCACTATTATAATTTTCCCATAGAACACCCTGTTACAAGAAAACTCCGCAGAGGGAAATTGCCCGGAAAAATGGGTCAAAAGTGGCCCACTTTAAGAGGTCGTAACTTTTGACCTATTAGGGTTAGGACTTTGCCCCTTACGGCAAATTAAAGATAAATACATGAAATTTCACCCATCTGTAGAAAATTTTTTCATAAAATCATTAAGTTCGTTGGTACAGACAATGTTGCAAAAAGTAGTGATTTTTCGAGGAAATTCAGAAAAAAAGTGGTTTTTTGAACTGACTGTAACTCGAAAACTATTAGAGATAGAAGGTTCGCTTTTTTTTGTTTTTCTTAGAATTTGGCACATTATCTTTTTTAATTTGAACTTTTTTTTGTACAACGCAATGGAAATGGTCCGTCCACGCAAACTGGATTTTTGAAAATTCTTTTTAAAAAAAAAAACACCCTTTGGCAATCGATCCACGGCACACATCTTTAAGGGTCATTTAGGACCCCATTCAGAAGCTATTTCCAAAAAAAATTGCGTCTGGGAATTATTACGGAAAATAATTTATTTTTATGACGTGCTGCCTGGACTAATCGTGCGTGATTTGGCTTTAAATTTTTGAACACGAACTTCAAAATTTCGAGTACGTATTAGCGACGGTTTCTTGTTAATATAAGTAAAATTTTAAGAGAAAGTTTCATAACTCTTAGGAAATAAATTCATATTTTAACATGTTTAATTTATGAATATTCAATCTTGAGGTAGAAATTAATTGCAAGATTTTCTCTGAACGATTTTCGCAGAGGAATTTGGTCATTTTTATCAAAAAGGTAGTGGAATTAAAAAATACGTTTATCTTGCACCATTTCAAAGAAAAATAAAAAAATAAACAAATTTCAGACACAAAATATTCTCTTAATCATATTATCACATGCCCTTAGTATTTACAATTTTAGAAAGCCTAATTTATAAATATATAAAATTAATTATTAATTATTAATATTATTATTATTATTTATTATTAATTAAGTTATCAGTTATACAGAAAAAAAGTGTAAAAACGTAAAATATAAAACGTGTTATAAAAAGAATAAAGGGGGTAGAAAACGATGAAACTTTGGGGAAGTGATCCCCACATTATCCTTGCTACGTAAAAGATTTAAACAGCCCAATTCTTATTATCAATTAGGAGATAATAATAGTTTATAAGACTTTAATATTTAAATTGTTATAAAAAAAATAAGGGGGGTAGAAAACAATGAAACTTGGGGAAGTGTTCCACACAGTATTTTTGCATCGTAAACAATTTAAAAAGCTCAATTGTTATAAACAATTAAGGAAACAGTAATAGTTTATAAGACTTTAATATTAAAATTGTTATAAAAAGAATAAGGGGGTAGAAAACGATGAAACTCTGGGGAAGCGTTCCACACAGTATTATTCCATCTCAAAAAATTTATCACAGCACATTTGTTATAAACAATTACGAAAATAAGAATAAAGGAGTTAGAAAATGATTAACAATGAAAAAAAAATGTAATTGTTTATTAGACTTTAATATTTAAATAGTTTTAAAAAGAATGAGGGGTGCATAAAATGATGAAATTTTCGGGAAGTGATCCACGCAGTATCCTTGCTGCGTAAAATATGTACACCACAAATAATTACAATTTCAACAATTGTTAGTAACAATTTGGCTGTTATCATTTTTTTTACGATACAAACATACTGTTTTGAACACTGCACGGAGAGAAAAATCAGCGATTGAAACGACGCTTATTTGTCGTGTGAAACTAGGAGTCTTGATCATTGTTCAAAACGACGAGAATTGTGGATTGAAACGACGAAATCGTCGTTCCAAACGACGATACGTATCGTACTTTCAAACTACGACTCTCGTCGTTTGAAACTACGTGGATTGTGGATCGTAGATCGTGGCTTCTAAACTGGAAGCGGGGCCTAATTCAGGAATGCAAGAGTTTCGTAGTTTCAAACGTTGATTTTTCTCTCCGTGTGGTCCAGAGTTTCTTTATTTTCTACCCCTCTCATTCTTTTGGAACTAATAATATATTGAAGTCTTATAAAAACTTACAATTTCCACGATTGTTACTAACAATTGGGCTGTTTAAAACATTTTCCTTTCTTTTGAACACTCTTACAAAGTTGCAACATTTTCTACCCGCTTATTGTTTTTATAACAATTTAAATATTAAAGTCTGATAAATAATTACAATTTCGTAATTTTTTATAACAATTGTGCTGTTTTAAATTGTTTACAATGCAAGAATACTGTGTGGAACATTTGCCCAAAGTTTAAATGTTTTTTACCCCCCTTATTCTTTTTATAACAATTTAAATATTATTAAATATATAAATATATAATATAGAAAACTATTATTATCTCCTAATTGAGAACAACAATTGGGCTGTTTAAATATTTTACGTAGCAAGGATAATGTGGGGATCACTTTCTCAAAGTTTCATCGTTTTCAACCCCCATTATTCTTTTTATAACTATTTAAATAAGTCTGATAAACAATTACGATTTCCGAAAATGTTATTTAATAACAAGTGGGCTGTTTTTCACTAATTTAATCGTTATTTATATCTTTGTTGGTTGGATTTTTAATTCATATTATTGGAAAACTAAACATAAGAAATGTTAATAATAAAGACAAAATATTTTTGGGTGAAATTTTTGCCTAATTACATAGTTTCCAGTTTGATTGCGAAGAGTGTGGTAAAGTTGGAGCGTTTGTTATTCAAATTTTTTGGGGACTCCTTTAATTTCGCTGGATGTTCTGAACATCGTTCTGTAAAGAGATTACTCAAAGCAACGTGAAGATGGAAGCGATCGAACGAGATCTCAACACCGTTTTACACACACATTCTCGCAGATTCTTGGCGGTCTTAAATGTGCTTCTGATTGGTCAACTTTAATGGCAAAAATGTTCATAATTGAACGGCTGAAAATAAAAAGTGGATAAAAATATTTCGTTTGTAAAAGTGGGATAAATAGTTTTTCAGAGTAAAAATGGGACAAAATGAATCCTCCGAGCAAAAACGGAACAGAGAGAACCAATCAGCGATCGTATTGGCATTCCGTTTTTGCTCGGAGAATTCATTTTGTCCCATTTTTACTCTGAAAAAATATTTATCCCACTTTTACAAACGAAATATTTTTATCCACTTTTTACTTTCAGCCGTTCAATTAAGATAAGTTTATAGTAAGATGAGTTTTTTCGATTAGATATTTCTTTTGCTGGCTTATTCCAACTTTTGTTCAGGTACAAACATTTAATGAACGGATAGTAGCTATGCATCACTTACTTATTACTTGGCACTAGCCAGGAGAGGATTTCCTCATTGTCCAATCTACCGTCTTCATTCTTATCATGCTCGTGATCAAATTTGTCTTTTTCAATTAAGAGCCATTCTTTATCTTCGCTTGTTGCTCTATTTCCCAGAAACTCTTGGAAGTCAACGTACCCATCGTTGTTCGTGTCTTTATCTGCCTTGGCTTGTTTCAAAAGCAAAGGAAACATTCTCGGTGTCTCTTCAGGATGTGTGTAAGCTTTAAACTCATCTGCAGTCAAGTATCCATCATCATTGAGGTCTGCTACTTCGAATGTAGCTTTATCATCATTTATTAACTTTTCATCAAGGACCAAGTCTTCAGGATCAGATCCGTATGTATCTTGTAGAATCTCTTCCCAACTTACTTTGCCGTCTTCATTTGAATCAGCGTCTTCGAGCCGATCTTTCGACTCCTCCGCTGACAACATGCTGTTTAAAAAATAGAATTTTTAGAGTTAAAAGTACATGCAAGTGTTAAAGAAATTAGGGAACTTGAAAACTAGCTGTGAATTTGTATCAACTTTGTGTTCTTTCAATGAGCATTTTCGATGCCTGTTGAGTGGGCCGAAAGTCGTGTTTTCTGCCCTAGGACCAAAAGCTAACTTAAATTGATAATTAAGCTAAAACTGCACTGTGGGACAGAGTGACACTGAATTACCAATGTCTGGGTACAAATAAACTTGTACTCTTTTTAAAATTTTGACAGTCTTTTTTTCTTTCCTTTTTCAATTATATGAGCTTAGAGTTTTTCCTATAAGGAAATTAAGGATGAAAAGTCGACAAAGTATTTTTTATTTAAAAAATGTTGTTGATTATAGTTTCGATAGGATCTTTCACTTCCTTTCTTGATGATAAGGATAAGTAATTTTTAGTCAAGATATGTAAAAAACAATCAAGTCGTCGGCAGGCACATTTTCATAGTGACTTGGTTATCTATCAAGTAGCATATTAAACAGCCCTGTCTAACATTTTGGTTTTAAGAGGGCTTGGCACAGAGCAGGCTAGGTTCACTCCATGGAGCTAATATGACCGGATCGAACGCTACCATGAACTAATAAACAATGAGCATAGTTAGTGCTCGAATATGTATATGCAAAATCCTTGAATGTATTTAATATTATAGCTTTGATTATAGAATTTAAACAATTTGAAGGAAAATTGAAGAATATGAATGCAAAATTAAACAAGCAGAAGGAGGAAAAGTAAATCAAAAATTATATTTGACATCTTCTTTCCTATTTCACAAATTCTGCTTGTTTAATTTTTGCATTTATTCTTCTTGAGAAGGAATAAATGCTTTAAAATGGTTCAGTACGATTATAATACTATCTCATGCAGATATATATGACATTTGATGACATTTAAGAGCATGTATTACTTACCCGATCCCTACCTTACCGAAATTTTTTTCTCTGTAACGCTACGTCTATATTTATAAAGATATCAAATTGGAAATTTATACAATTAAAGAGAATATGCTGGAAAAATATCTGAACACCCTAATGAAACTTACGAGGTCAGCTCTGCGTATTGTGGGGCTCTGGTACATGGCATCAGGGCTGTCGGTAAATCCGGAGAAGAGGGACTTGGTCTTCTTCTCGAGGAAATAAACAGTTGGCTACGGTAACGGGACCCTTATTCTGCGGGTAGAGGTTCTAAATAGCCGAATCGGTGAAATATCTGGGAACCTTACTGGATAGGATACTGAACTGGGCGGGGCAATGTAGAAGGTTTATTACAACCTTCTGACTGTGCAGAAGGGCCTTTGGGAGAACATGGGGACTAAGGCCAAGAATCGTCGCTTGGTTGTACTTCGCGGTTCTGAAACCAAAGCTACTCTACGCAGCAGTAGTTTAGTGGCCAAGGGTGCAGCTTAACACTATCCAAGCAAAGTTGAGTCGCCTGCAGACACTAATAATCAGGGCTGTTACCGGAGCAATGAGGACCACGCCAACAGTGGTAGTCAGCCTTATTCTCCGTGAGGAGCCCCTACATATAGCGATAACTGCGGGGGCGGCTCGGACGGATAGAATAACAAGAAGGTACACCTTCGACCAACTCATCCGGACATCCATCCTAGAAAGAGAGGCGTGGTATAAACCGAAGGCTCTAAGAGGGCTGCACGGGAGCTGGTCTTTACTACGACAGCGCAGGCAAAAGGAATTTGGTGATCCCACTGAGGCAGTATCCTACTGTGTTTCAGGCGGAAGTATTTGCTATTTTCTCATGCGCTGAAATTCTGCTGGACAAAAACAAGAAGGGCGGATGCATAAGCATCTGCTCGGACAGTCTGGTCGCAAAAAAAGCGATTGGGACACAAGAAATCACATCGATTCTGGTGTGGGAGTGCAAAAAGGCTCTCAACCAACTTTCGAAAAATAACAGGTTGGCTCTAATATGGGTCCCTGGTCGTACAGGGATCAAGGGCAACGAAAAAGCGGGTTAACTGACTAAAAGAGGAGTGTGTATATCCATCGTTTTCACTAGGTTCTATCTTTTTCTATCTTTCAGTTTATCTCTTACAAAAAAATTTGAATATCTTTTTATATCCCATTTGCAATCTTTGTCTATTCTTAGTTATAAACTTATTAATTATCAAATTTAGTACATCCATATTAATATTTTTAAATACAATATTTTCTACATAAATATAATTTTAATCCTACCGCTAACACATGTAACACTGGCAAATCCGCAACTATGGGGACGCGAACCCACGCGCATAGAGATAGCTGTCCTACGTTTCGTCCACTGAGTTAACGAAGGATTTAGGAGTTGTGTTGTAAAAACCAGTATCACTCATCCCAATCCATCTCTTGTTTATCTAACTCTATCTTTTTCAATCCCTTTGTTAAATTCATATCTTATATCTTCAATCTCATTTATTTTGCGGCTATGCATCTCTATCCCTTTCAATCTCTTTGCCAATATAAGCACTATCCTATATTAAAATCGATAGACTTCAAAAGCGATAGAGAAGGATTGAAATTATTATACGCGAATAGATGTGGATATAAAGGTATGGATTGAAAAGGATAGACTTGATAATATACTTCAAGAGAGATAGCAAAGAATTAAAAAGACTATACAAGGTTAGAGATGGATAGGAATGGTAAAGATTGAAATGGATAGTGTTGGTAGTATACTTAAAGATAGATTAGTAAACATTGAAAAGGATAAGCGAGATAGGTAAGGATTCAAATGATAAGGCTAGGGATAGACATGGATACTAAAGTAAGGATTGAAAAAGATAGGCGCTGCTATAGATTGCGAAAGGGATAGAAAATGATTAGCGTGGATAGGCGGAGAATAAAGGAAGATTGGCGTGGATAGATGGAGGATAGGAAATTATTGGCGAAGATAAACGAAGGATACAGAAAGATAGAAATATTGACATTCAAAAGGAAAGAAATTATTGTAAATTACAAAAAAGATAGAAATAGATTAGCATGGATAAGGATGGATACATTTGGATTCATTTTTTCTTTCTGTTTCAATCCTGAAGATTTAAAAAGATTCAAATAGATAGACTTTCTATTTTTTTACTTTCAACAGGGCAGGCTGGAATTCCAAAAGTGGGTGGTGCAACAGCAAAACAATTACTAGGCGCAAGATAACGGATTTGGCCGGTAACATCCTTGAGGGAGTCCTCTAGTGTCTCGGGTAAAAAAATGGATGTTTTTTTACATTAATCACACCTTAAACATGTGTAGAAGATGTGTGTAAAAGGATTTTCCGAAATTCGAAGCCGTTCGAAAGTTATAAATGTAAAACAGACCACGTATAAGAAGGTATACGGAGCAGGTATACAGATTTCAAAGAGAGAAGAGAAAGCTGACATTTTTTAATTATGAATTATATAAAAAAAAACTTTCAAACGCGTTTTTCTCGAAACACGATTTTTATAAACTGCTGCCATAAAATCTCAAAAACTAATTAACCGATTCTGCTCAAATTTATACAGTACCTTCAGTAAATACATAGTTAGGGGAGATCGGGGGGTTATGAGACGGGTTTTGTTTTTGGACCAAAAATATAATAAAAAAGCCATTTTTCTGCCCATTAAATTTTTTAAACTATTATTTAGTGTAACTACACTTAGCCAAGAGATTAATAAGTTGGAATTTTAGAAAGATGTCTTAGTTTTACCTGGCTGACCAAAAGTTGTTTTTTCTGGATTTTCGAAATGTTCGGGGGGTTGTGAGACAGAAACTTATTAGAAAGAAAATGCCCTAATTTCATCAAAATAGTTTCTATTTTAATCTTTAAAAAGGCTTTCTTTGTAATCTACAATATAATAAAGTTGAATTAATTTGGAAGTGCAATAATTAAAAATTAACAATTCAACACTGAATTCATAAAAATATTTAAAATAGCATTAAACTTTGGGTTGTGTACAAAAATGCGATATACGGCCGCTATAAAATACGTATGATTTTACGTTTATAGATTACAGCATGTCTCATCACCCCCCGAGAACGTTGTTTCACGACCCCCCAGTTCCTATATTTTCAATTTGGACACTGCTTTATGGATGTATTGAATGTTTAAGCAGAATTCGTTTGGCGTGTCAAAAGGCTACTCACCAAGGAATGTTTTGTATACATGCACTGCACAGTGAGCCAGGAGACTCGGTTTTGTGGCCAAAATTCGATTTTTAGATTCGAAAAAATGAATTAAAGTACTGAATTCAGGACTAATTGAAGTACTATTGACGATAATTATATGTGGATTGATCAGTTTTTGTTTCGATGATACAGGCAAAACGTAGAAAATTATATTACAATTCGTAGTATTACTGACGTTAGGGAAATACGATATTTGATGTTAAGAAATTGATTTCTAACCTCCTACGTCGATTTATTTAATTCACCAAGGTGTTAAATTTGTAAGAAAACAGTTCAATCTGTAATTTTTAATTGCAGTAAAATACAATCACATTATTAGTAAATGAAAAACAAGAGTTTTCAGCAAAGCACCTTCTTCCGATTGTTCATAATCCGACATAACGCAACATATTGAGTTCTGAAATGTATGAATGTCTAGCCTTGGATGTGCACTTGAGGTTAAGTGTGCCCATTTTTGCTCCTTTTCATTTGTGTCGCTGCTTATGGTATATTTACATGGCATAAATGATATTAATAAAATGATAATTAACACCGTTAATATATACAATATATGTATATACAAAATATAAACTTCTTGAATAAGTCAACCCGAAACATCCAGTTCCGACATAGAAGATCGAGAAGAAGAAGTGACTGGTTTTTTTAGAAGCTGAAATGCTTCTAGATGAAATTGAATTGATCGATGAAGAGGAAGATGGAACTCAAGATAATTCGTAAGCGAAACCCGACCCCAAAACCCCCCAAAACTCAATTCTTAGCCAATTCCGTAGACTTTTCAAAATCTTGGCCACCATATTGAATCCGCCATTTTGAATTTTGAATTTTTGATTACATATTCGTAATGAACGACCCCAAAAACCCCCGAGTAACTATTTTCAGTCAAATTCGTAGACTTTTTGAATATTGATTTAAAAATCGAATTTTGGCCTTAAAACCGTGTCTCCTGGCCCACTGTGCACTGTTGAAATTAGTTTGTACAACAAAGTGAAAACACTGCAAACGTGAACAGTTTACAAAACTTTCGATCATACAATTGGAGTCGTGATCTGGGAATAAACAAAGAATCCACATGAATGTGTCATTTGTCATATGGAAATGGAGATTGAAAACAAGCAAGAAGTTTAGCATTCACCCGGTATATATCACGCTTTTCATTTCAGTGCTGTAAGCGTGTCTCATGACCCCCCGTGTCTGACAATCCCCCGATCTCCCCTACCACATGAACCAAAATAATTAAGATTGCTTCGTAACTTTTTTTTAAAAACGCTAAATAGTCCCCAAAAAAGTGCGAAAATTTGAACTTTTTTTTCTAAAGCGGTAAAAACATTATTACTTTTGGAATTTTGACTTGATTTTGTTTCCATGTAGAAAGTGTAGAGCCTCAAGTCTCACAATTAAAATGATGTTTAATTTTTTGATTTCAGATAAGCAGAACGGCTCGAATCGTGGCAGCATTTGCAGCATCTTTTTTTTATGGGGTCATGTTGGGCGCTGTATCTCTTTTTATATGGCATGTATTGGCTCAAAAAAAATCACAAAGATTGTTGAAATATGAATAAAAATGATGTACATATTATAATATGTTTTATTTCAATAGTTTATTAGAAAAAAAAATGTAAAAAAGTCTTTAAAAAAAGGACCGCCTTAACTGGCCCCAGAGGGATATAAGGATAATGCTACAGATGCTTACAGGGCACAACCATTTGAATTACCATAAGCACAAAATGTGGCTGGTCCTAGTCCCACTTATCGCAAATGTGTGAGGGATGATGAGTCGTCTTTTCATTTCTTAGGTTGGTGCCCGGCGCTTGCTGGGTTCAGACAACAAACCTTCGGGTCAGCTATGCTGGAACCAGAGGAAATTAGGGCGCTAACGACCAGGGACTTTCTAGGCTTCGTTAAGAGGCAGCGTCTAGGGTTAAGGGATTAAGCACAATGGGTTTTTAACCACTAACTAACTAACTAATGCATAAGTCTAGTAAGATATACACTGTTCAATTAATGTCTCTTATGTTTGCACTTCCTTTGAAATTCGGATCAGCGATTGATGAAATTTCTAACAAAAGAATCCACAACATATACACCCGCAAAAGCGATGACTGACTGATTGATTGAATAACCCATTTGTTAAACCCCTTCCCGATGAGGTGGAAAGTTGCTGTTTTTTGCAATTGATTCTAAGAGAGACGTTATTATTGGAAGCGAAAATTTTTCAAAATTGCCAATTTACCACACCTAAAGTTATCAGATTCAAGGGTAAAGGTCTCCGATCTCGGTCATCGGAGGAAGATAGCGAAAAATACCTTCTCTTGACCCCTATCCCCCCAACTCGGCCCGTGATTCATAACAAAAGACCAAAGTTCAAAAATTGGGGTATTGGGGGCAAAATTTTGAAGTATTTATCATCGCAACGCATAGTGGGACAAAAAAATGTTTGTGAACAAATTGATATTCAGAAGCCTTTTCTCAGCCGATATGAACGTTCTTTGTTGTTAAATTAAAGCTAATAAAATTCCTCATAAATCTGTTATGGCCGATTCTCAAAAAAGGTTTTTACCAACTGGGCATACCAAATCGGAAGCTGGATGTTGGTTTTCGGGTACTTCGGGTATATCAAGAACAACGTTTAGATCTAGAAGGTGAATTAAATAAAAATTATGTTTTTTTGTTGATAATAAGAAAAATAGTAACTAAACAGCGTCATTTTTGGTCCCTAATAACATGTGTAAAATTTTTATTGCAATAGTTGAATCAGTATCCTGTGGGCAGGGCTTGCGCAGCTCACATTTTGAAGGTATGGAATTTTATTTTCCGCGAAAAGGTGGGGGGGGGGGAGATAAAAACATTTTTTTAAATGGGCTATAAGAAATATATTCTTTGCTATCTAAACACATATAAAAGGTTTTTCTTCGTAAATCGTTTCTAGAGATGAACTCATTTAATATTTTATCAATAAGGGTGGCGTCCCATGGTTGCATTTTGCGTTGCGTCATAATGCTAGAGAAAAAGACAGAAGTATACTTTTGTCTCTTTCTCTCTCATTATGACGCAACACAAAACGCAATCATGGGACGCCAGCCTAAGTCGTGGTTTTTCCAGACAGTGTTTGAAGCGGTATATTTGATTGCCGCGCTATTGAAAATGGGCGTGAGTTTTACGTGTGATCAGTCTGTCACCTTACGCATTGTCGAGTAATTAAAATCAATCTCTTGAGGAGACGAGCGAGCTGGTCAGAGACGAGGCTCATTCTCTTATCATAGCTGTTACAGCGAGCAATTAAAATTCAGCGCCACGCTAACTTGTTTCCAGAGGTGAGGTTTTTGATGGAGTTGAAATAAGTGCTAATTTCTGATATCGTGGGGTGATTGTGCGGTTTATAACGTGTTTCTCTGCTTTTTTGATTATAGAGTGTGGAGTTTCTGTATAATCCAATTATTTGGCTAACGAAGGTCTGTCAAGAGGTGTCGTTTATTCTACAACACTCTTTTATACGAGGATCTGGATTGTAAGATTGAGCCTAGAGGGATGAAAGGACAGAGTGCTCCTTGGAAGTATTTGGGGATTCTTTATATCATCGACATTTCTTTATCTTGACTTCTTCATCCTCTCTGCGAAATCGCTTGGTCTCACCTCGTTTAATTATCTACAAATATGTGGTATCGTATCTCATTGACTACACTCGTTTCTGTACATCTGCTGATTTTCCGGTACGATTACCGAATTTACATTGTTTTTTGTTTCATTTGCTCGTCATTTCCCTGATTTCTTTTATACTCGCTTTATGTCACTTTTTATTCAATTTATAGCCATTTTTCGTATATGTTTATTTTCGTGACTTTGTCATTCGCTAATGTTGAATTTAACGTCTCTTTTATATTGTATGACTGATATGTTTATTTAAAGGTTTGCATTTATTGTATTATTTATAAACCTACCAGCCTTTCAGAAATTTATTTATTACTAATTTGTTGAAGGAAATATTTTGGCATCAATTGCATAAATCTCTTAAATGGAATCAACCTTTCGCTCTCATTTTTAACGAAGATACCTGTTGAGGATCGTAATGTAACTGCCCTAAAATAATTTGGTTACATGTTCGAGGTATGAATTTCCATACCTGGATTTGTTCAAGGTATGGAATTCTCCATGGCATCCCTATTGTTTACGCCGCCCCTGCCTGTGGGTGTGGGGAACTAGTGATATTAAAAA
The DNA here is from genome assembly GCA_900474325.1 of Synergus umbraculus. Taxonomy (NCBI): domain Eukaryota; kingdom Metazoa; phylum Arthropoda; class Insecta; order Hymenoptera; family Cynipidae; genus Synergus; species Synergus umbraculus. Next base: position 2,777 of record UCOK01020156.1, on the reverse strand, counting down.
AGTTGTTATTCTCAGAGTATTTGAAAAAGCCCTTATTTCACGTATTGGTTATAATCCGCATAATATTACCAATTTTTAACAGTCTTATCTAATTTTATTAATATTTTGTGGCAGAAAAATCGATTGACAGAAGGTGACTATCATTTCTATGGTTTTAACGGACGCTGAATCCGAATCTGGAATCCGTTTGATTCCATCATGTCTGCATTAAGGTCAATTCAAGGTCAAATTTTTAAAATGTAAAAAAAGTGAATTTTTGACTTCAAATTCTGAAAGAGCGGAAAATTTTACGTCCAGATATGGTATTCATTTTACTTCCTCAGAGGAAGCTTTGTAGTGGTGACAAAATCCAGTTTCCTAAAAAAAGGTTTTTTTGAACATATTTCAAGAGCAATATATCTAGTATGATGTCCTGAAAAATTGTCCGGATGTATGTGTATGTGTGTGTGTATGTATGTATGTATGTATGTCACGATCCTGCAATATCTTGAAAACGCGTAGAGGTAAATTGATGAAATTTTGCATAGTTATTCAACTATATACCTAGTTGAATTTCTTACAATGGATTAACAAAATATTTTATTTTACAAGTTTATGTACTTTTATTATTTTCGTAAAATTCATTTTTCCACTATAACTTCTCAAATATTAAAAATCTAAAGCTGATATAAGGGAAATGAAGATTCCTTTCATCGAGACGAATCGATTGACCTATATGATTAATGCATTTCATTAAAAAATGAGGAAGTTATGTTTATTTATAATTTTGAAAGTTAATTTTTGGCTCTGTTTTCAAATAATCAAAATCTTGAGTTGACGTAAAGAAAATGAAGATTCCTTATGTCGAGACGAATCGATTGACCTATATGATTAATGTATTTCATTAAAAAATAAAAAAGTAATGCTTCATTAATTTTTTAAAAATGAATTTTTCAAATATAACTGGAAATATAAATGGAAACAAGTAATATCGAAGCTTAATGCTTTCTCTATGAGGAAGCAAAGTGCTTATTGAGTGAGCACAAAAGTTGATACAACTTCACAACAGTCAATTTAAGTTAGTAACTTGATAGTTCGAATGACGATTGCAAAAATACGAAAATGTGTTTTTGTGGAACTTGACTACAGTTTTCATACGTTTTGAAGGTCGCTGAGTCCAAATTCGAAGTCCATTAGACCGCAGCACGTCAGGGTCAAGGAGATTTGAAGGCCTAGTTGAGGGCAATCAAGTCGTTTGAAAGGCGATAACCAGTATTTCTATGATTTTGAGAGTCGTTCTATCTGGATACGGTCTCAGAATTGCCCCAAATTTGTCACCCCGATCACAAATGATATGTGCATAGTTTGTGAAACTTTTCTCTAGACACATATATTGAATCAGCCGTGCATTACCTTCATACAGATGAAGGTACTCCACGATGCAAACAGCGTTTCGTGATATTGCAAAAATTCACACTTTTCTTCTTTTTTGGCGAACCCTTTTGTCCTCAAAATATCTGTGTAACAGATTTCTCTTTCTCTTTTGCGTCTGTATCTCGGTGTCCCTCTTAAGCATCCAACAAAATCTGCCATCATGTTTACATCCCACTTTCCTTGATACCGAAATTCCATTTCCTTAATATCTTGATGCAAACGTTCACCCTGTTCTTCACTGTAGTCTCCGAGATTTTCTGGGAAGTAATCGAGATGAGAGTGTGGAAAATGTAATTTCAAACTCATCAAACAACCCAACTTCTTGAAGTTTTCCAATAAATCTTGAACTAAATTTTCGAAATCATCACTTTTCTGATTTCCTAAGAAATTTTCTGAGACTTTTTGGAAACTGGTCCATGCATCGATTTCGTCACGATTCACTTTTGTGACAAATTTGTCATTTCTGAAC
>UCOK01020155.1:19513-47577 GCA_900474325.1 Synergus umbraculus | reverse complement strand
TTGAGAAGTTATAGTGGAAAAATGAATTTTAAGAAAATTATAAAAGTAAATAAAACTTTTAAAATTAAATATTTTGTGAAACCTTTGCAAGAAATTCAACTAGGTATGTAGTGGAATAACTATGTAAAATTTTATCAATTTATCTCTACGCGTTTTCAAGAAATTGCAGGATCGTGACATACACACACACACACACATCCGGACATTTTTTCAGATGATCATATTAGATATATTGCCCTTGAAATATGTTCAAAAAAACCTTTTTTAGGAAACTGGATTTTGTCACCACTACAAAGCTTCCTCTATGAGGAAGCAAAATTACTTAAAATTCCCCATGAAATATTTTTTTCTTTACTAATAATTTATTTTTCACATCAAAATAATTATTTTTATAACTTTAAATTATTCTCTATCTTTATTCAACCTTTTGATTAGTAATCGTTTTGACAACGAAAATACACACAAATTTGCGCAATTTCCAAAGGAACCGTTTTCGACAACAATGTGTTCGATATATTGGTAACACCTCTTTTTTTTAAGATTGAACAATTTACTTTTCTTTTAGATGGCACTCTAAATAATGTTAAAGTTATTAAATTATTTTAATCATTCTCGTATTTTTATAGGAGCAATGCAAAAGTGCAAATTCGATATTATGCCTTTCGTTTCGCTGATTTAATTAACAATTTTCTCAGCTGACGATGCCGAAGTAATATTTTAACGATGCTCTTGAGTGCTCAACAGGGAAATGTATCGTGTAATCAATCTCATCCAGCTGGAAAATTTTAATTGGGATAATCTTGAACTCAAGCTTTTTTCAAGAACTATAATCCACAAGCGTCGTTAACGAAATGTCTATGCTAATTTGATTATGCTATATCCATTTAATTATAATACTTGTTTCACCGACATGGCGTTAAAACTAAATTCGAGATAAGAGTAGAAGAATTAGAATAAGCAAAAGAAGTTAGAAGCAGTAAAATTAGATGAGAAGGAGGAAGTTGGGTGCTTTCAGACTCTGAAAACTTTGAGAATGTGCCAGGCTAGTACACGTGTATACTTATGCCACAGCCAACAGTATGCAAAACTGTTTTAACAGTCGGTCGTACCTGTACACCAGTAATGAAAATTCTTCTTTCTCTAACTTTTCCTCAAGAAACTAGACTTCTTCATTTTCCTCTGGAAGAACTAAAAATTTAGGATCTTTCATCCTATCATCATAAAAAAGATGTTGCGATTATAATGAAAATAGATTCTCACAATCTCGAGAATTTTAAAGGAATTTTTAAAGGAACTTGAAAAAAATTCAGAAGAGTTTTAAGATACTCAATTTTTCGAAACATTTTTAAGTATTTCAGGCGATTTTAAGTAATATAAAAAATTTCAAAGGATTTTAAAGAATTTCCAAATAATATAAGGATTTTCCAGAAATTTTACAAGAATTAACATTAAAATAAAGAGTAGAAATAATTTCGCCTCAGAAGAAAGAGCGATTCCGTTACGAAAACAATGAATCAAAATCACCTGAGTCACTTGTCTTCCTTTTGGCTATCTACCCATTTTTTATTTTCAACTAGAATACTCTTTTGTGAAAAACCAGTTATGATTAATGGAAAATTTGCTGGAAAGTTATACTCTTCTTTTCTCATAATTGAAAACAATCAGACCGTATCAGTTTTTGAAGCAGAATAAAAAGGTCATAGAAGTACGATCAACTTGAATAAAAGTGGTGGGAGTTTGCCAGACGAAGCTTTGATTGCGGATCCACTGCTCCGAATAATAAGGGAATTGACGTCGCACCGAGAGACCAACATACGAGAATTTCTCATTAATATAGATATCTTTTGATGAGTTAGCTAGACTAGCATATCACAGGGAAGTACTTGAAGCAAGCACTCAATGTTACCATCAAGCCTTTCCTTATCCACTCAAATTGATTATATTAATCTGATACCCAATACTATACTAATATTGACGTCCTTTCATTATTAAGTATTAATTGACAAACGATATAACCATCCGTAGAACAAAATAATATATTACTTCAATATTTCTCAATACTAAATTAGTTATACTAATTATAATACTAAATTATACTAGAAATCAGTTAGTCTAGTATAACTAGAGTAACTGATTATATCTGAGCAATATTATTATATCTATAGATTTCTAATAAAGTTCACTAATAATAAAGTTATCTAATGATCTATTTCATGCTCACCAAGCTCGTGCAGAAATTTTGTTGGGATTCTAGCAGGGCACACACAAGGCTTATATCGCTTAGGCAGAATATTGCCCTACTTAAGGAAAACTGGCCAGGGCCTTGTCAGTTATTTACCCCAAAAAGTACCCTAGTAATACCCAAACTGGGAAAAACTTGTCAATAGCCGATCAGGATTAAAAACTATTCTGCAGAATCATCATTCACAATATTTGATTATAAAACTATTTAATTTTCTGAAAACAAAAGTCCTTTTATAAAAACGAGGTATTAATTATATAGAAACAATAAATTATTTTAAGAATTTTTTTTAAATTTTAAAATAGTTCAAGAGAGTTGCAAGATTTGAGAATTAAACTAGCTGTGAAGTTGTATTAACTTTTGTGCTCATTCAATGAGCACTTTGCTTCCTGTAATCAAATATGATTTGCTTCCTCATAGAGGAAGCATTAAGCTTCGATATTACTTGTTTCCATTTTTTTTTTTGTATTAGAAATTTGATTATAACAATTTTGTTTAACCAATCTATGTTCTTATTCCGTTTTGAAATTAATCTTCCATTATTTAACCACAAAAAAAAATTTAATTATCTCAGTAGAAAATTAATCAGTAAAGTAATCAAGTAATCAGTAATCAAGAAAAATTATTTACATTCGTCTCGACATAAGGAATCTTTTTTTCTCCTGGCATCTGCTTTGAATTTTGAATATTTGAGAAGTTATAGTTGAAAAATCAATTTTTCAAAATTATAAATAATGGTCGTAAAGCGAACTTCAATTTTAAAATGTATTATGAGGTAATTGCACTCTTGTGAGTGGTGCCATCTGAAAGAATGAATGATAAGACTGATTACCGCTGTGAGTTTCGTAATTTTAGATAGACTTGTAAGGTCATCCCTTGCGATAGCACGATCGGTCTCACTTCGGCACTAAATTTACAAATATTATACAGTCCACTGAATTTTAATGTATTTATTTATTGTGTTTTAATAAACTGAGGTCCATAGTTAACTAGAGTTTCTTTATTATTAACTACCTGGAAACATCAAAGAACATTTTATGCACTTCATGCGCCAAGAGAACAAAATTTGAGAATCAGACTTGAGTGCGTCGACAATAATCATAACTTCCTTAATTTTCAGTTAAATGCATTAATAATACAGGTCAATCGATTCGTCTTGACACAAGGAATCTTTAATTTCCTTACACGAGCTTTGAATTTTTATTATTTGAGAAGTTATAGTCGAAAAATCAATTTAAAAAAAATTTTAAAAGTACATAAAACTTGTAAAATTTTTCCTTTCTGATAGAATCAAGGTATGATAGGGTGGAATAAGTGTGCCAAATTTCATCAATTTCTATACACACGTTCTAGAGATATGGTGTGAACAAAAAAAGGACACACACACACACACACGCGGATAATTTTTCAGGACATCATACTAGATATATTCCACTTAAAATTTATCCAAAAAACCTTTTTTTGGAAAATGGATTTTGTCACCACTACAAAGCTTCCTCTATGAGGAAGCAAAAAATAGGGATTTTAAATGATATTAAAGAATTTAAAAGGATTTTAAAAAGATTTCAAGTGATTTTAAAAAATTTTAAGGAGGATTTTAAGATATTTTCCAAGATTTCAAAGATATCAAGATTTCCTAAAGGATTTCAAGAGAATTTAAAACGATATAAATAGATCTCAAGTTATTTTAAAGATAGTTTAAAGAATTCAGGGGAGTTTCAAGATTTTAAATTAATTTACACATTTTATTAATTTTTTCAATAGGTTTTAAATGATATTGACAGTTTTTATAGAATTGTAAAAGAACTTCCAAGAATTTAAGGATTTTCAAGAATTTTCACAATATTTAAAATGATTTTATGGAATTTAAACGCATATTTCAAGAGATTTTAAGTGATTTTATAGGATGTTTAAAGCAATTTTGAGATATTTCAAAATCGTAGAGTATTAAAAATTTGTTTAAGTATTTGAAGGGATTTTAAATGATATTCAAGAATTTAGAAGGATTTAAAAAAAAATGTCAAGTGATTTTAAGGAATTTAAGGAGTTTTCAAGAAATTTTAAGTACTTCTAGGGAATTTAACAGGATTTCCAAAGAATGTAAGGATTTTCCAGAGCTTTCACGAGATAAAAAAAATTATAAGGTATCGTAATGGACTTTAAAAGATAATGGTAAATTTTAAGAGATTTCAAGTGGTAGATAAGTTAAAATAGGCATTAGGTTTAAGTTAAGAATGTATTGCGTGGTATCTCTGTCTTGTGTGTATATTTGCGTCAGTATTGGTTCGAGTTTCTGCATTTAACATAAATGTGTTAGTTGTGTTTACCTCTGTTAAAAACGATTATTTCACTTTTTTCTATGTTGTGATATTCTATAGAATACTAAAGTTTCATACATACCCTAAAAAGTATATAAAATTCTCGTGATTATGTGGTAGATTGCAAGTATTTCATAAAAAGTGATTTCACAGTGAAAAGTATTCTGCAATTGAAATAATATTTGAAGATAAAATTGCATGCAAAATCCCCGCTGAGGTTTCGTCGATTGCATTAATGAATAGAATTTCGCCGACTGACATTCACAGAATTACAAGCGGATCTTCTCATCAACGATTATCCGATTTAGAGAGCAGTTCCCCTTGGAATTCAATTAAAAATGTTGGATAATTACAAGTTTCCGCGTTCCCTCGTTTCATAAAGAAATATCGAATGTTAATTTTGTTATCTTTCCAAACTATATTAGTATAAAAAATGGATAATTTGGTATGTACCAGTTATTTGGTGTTACTGACAATAAAAAAGATGACCAGAATTTTTTCAAGTTCACTTAAAAACTTTTCCGGGAGTATTCGACTCTGTATATTAACATAAAGATGCTCCATAAAACTTTCTCTTCGACGTCTAACTTTTTTAGCTTAGCTCTACTATTCTAGTTTATTTTCAAAGTAGTTATTAGAATAGTATGTCACCAAACTTTCGATTTTGTCCTTATGGATTATTGCAGGGGAAGCGCTTGGGAAAAGAAAATTTCTTGACCAAAAGATTGTTGAAGAGAAACTTTTTGAAGGGATCGTTTTCATAGGCAAACTTCCTTTCTGAACTTTCTACAATATATATATATAATACGAAACTGACACGAAACCCTAACCCTAGTCGAAATTTAGGTCCACCCAGTGAACTACTAAATTCTCTAACTTTAGGTGCTGTAGGAGGATCCAATACAAATTAAGCCTTGTTTAACTCCTCAAAAGTTACGGTTAATTCCATTTCTGCCAGTCCTACATTAAAACTAGTGCACTAGGCAAACACACTCAATACTTATGTTGATTTAAAAATATTTCAAAAATTAATATTTTCTATACAATTATAGTATAGAATATTAATAATTACAAAGTTATGGCTGCAAATGTATAATTAATATGAAAGTGTTCGTAAATCTATCCGTCAAAAATCGTTAAAATATCTTTAAATATTCTTAGAGACCTATTGAAATTCGTTAAAAATGTTCTCATAAAATTCCATGAAATCCCTCGCAATTCATAGAAATCTTTTTAAATTCTTAGAAACCTCTTAAAATTTCTCCAAATTTCAAAAAATTTAAGAATTCTTAAGTCTTTTAAAATTGCATAAATTCCTTTAGAATTTCAGGAAATATCCTAAAATCCCTTATAATTCTACGAAATCTGTTTAAAATCCTAAAACTCTTTTGAATTTCGTAAGAATCACTTAAAAATTGTAAAATTCCCTTAAAATATCTAGAAACCTCTTGAAATTCCTTTCTAAAAAAGTGGTTTCTCTAAAAATTTATGAAAAAAATCTCGCATAAATTATAGTTTTAAATCTGATTGGGCTCAAAATGACTTGAAGTTGTAAGAAGAAATACAAAATAATCGTACGCTTTACGCGCGTGTTGATTTACTAGTTAATATTAAAATGCCAACATGAGACCAACTGTCAATTTGTGATAAAAAGCCAATCTAAACGAAATTCACAAAAGAATGAAAAACAAAAGAATCACTGCAAAAGAAATGATATGGAATTACGGATACGAACACTTCACGATTATTATACAGTACCTAAGTATATGCAGAAATTTGAATGTAAAGAATTTCATATGGTCCCCTTGATTGTAATTAGTAAACAAAAATTTAATTACCTTTCATTAAAAAAATTGCAGAGCTCTTATCGTTTAATTATTCATATTTTCTATCGGTATTCGTATGTATATGAGCTTGCTCATATGAGATAGAAATGAAATATTTCTGGATGTTCATTTCCTGAATCTGAATATAGTCAATTCAATATGTGAGTCAAACAATATTTGTATCTAAAGCTTACGCTGATAAGAGTTTCATATTCTATACTTTCATTGAAAAAGTTCATTCTAGAAGCGCTCCTATAAGTACTCAAGTGTTATCTCTTTAAAAAAAAGAGATGAAAATAATGGAAATCATATAATCGATCATAGTGTAATCGATATTGATTGGGTTGAAGTTTCATACGTAGTCTGATGAATATTTTTATTTCATTTGTTCTTTTTCCTTTTATTGGATTAAGAACATCAAAACCAGAAATCGCTTAAAATTCATATATAATTTTTTTTTTTTTTGAAATCTTATAAAATCTCTTGAAATTCTTCTAAACTCTAAAATTGCTGCTGGTAAATAAATAAAAATTGTGGGTCTTGGGAACTGTGAAAATGTTTGTTTGTTATTATTCCAATATAAATGTAAAAAAGATCGTCAAACTAGACGTCTGAAATTTCAACCGAATTCGATATTGCATTAAAATCAGTGATATTTTACACATTATTATTTATAGGTCCTGAATAATCTGTAATGAAAAAAGGGTTTATTTTTTTGAAGTTTCAAATGTCATTAGGGGTTTATTTTTTTTTTTTTTTGTAGCAGATAGTAAATAAAAAGTTTTTGCTTTAAAAAAGAACGATAAAAGGTTGGCAAACTAAAACCGTTTTTAACGTATGCACTCGAGTTATCTCGGACTATGCGGTCGTGCTGCAATGTGCAGTTTGATATAAAATCGGTCTCAATATAATAGTACTAATAATAATAATAATAATAATAATAATAATAATAATAATAAGATAAGTACCTCTAAAAATAAAAAATGCTATGTATTTCTCAAAACTAGACAAAAGTATTTTTTTAATTGTTCTTTATTTAATATAGGATATTCTTGAAATAAAAGTCATAACTTCAATTCAGGAAAGTGAAAAAAGATCATCTCGTGGAAATATCCACAGAAGTCCAGTGCAGTCACGATAAAACATAATCCAATCACATTTTCCACCTGAGCAACGCTGCCTTAGATTTTAGCCGTATATTACACGGAGAAAAATGGAAGGTAGCGGTTTAGTAACCTTTACACAAATTCAGTAAAGAAAACTTTTATTATAAAAAAGAATCCAAAAATTATGCATTAATCATTCCTAAACTGTTTAGGAATGATTACTGCATTTTTGGACTCTGTCTTATAATAAAAGTTTTCTTTACTGAATTTGTGTAAAGGTTACTAAACAGCTACCTTCCATTTTTCTCCGTGTATGAGTTTAATAATTATGTAATAGTAATTCAAAGCATTTCTATTATTTATTATTCTTAAATGGAAGGTACATTTGTATTGTAAAAACGGTAAAATAACTGGGATTTTTTTGTTGAGTTAGAGATCAAAGCACAGTATTAAATCCAGGAAATTTAAGTAGCTCATGATGTACTAAATTAGCATTATTTTTTTCAGAACTTGCTATTATTTGTTATATCTGTTCATGAGGATTTCTTTAATATAATAACTGTAAGCTTGTATTCTTATTTCAGGTTTGTGTTCTTATTTATTCTTATTTGTTGTCGGTAACTTTTCATACGATTATCCTTCACCAAAGAAAAAAAAAATACTGATGTCTGAAAGAAACTTGAAGCTACTTAAATTATCTATACTTTATCATTTAAAATATTAAGAAATACCAGAAATGTATTTGGGACTTTGAAATTGAATCAATATCTGCTCAAGACGTTTGCATATCTTGATGGAAAGGTTTAGTGCAGCAAAGCTGGCACATTATTAACTTGGCTTATGCTGTATAGTAACGTGACTGCAGGGAATTCCTATAGGAAACTATATGATCAAACACCGATTATAATGCAACACCTCGTGCATGCGGTTATGCTATTGTGTATTAAAGGTGTGAATGCGTCTCGGAGAATTTAGCAAGATGTAATAAGATAAGCGAATGCACGATACTGTAAAAAAATTTTATTTTACATACGAATAGTTAGAATAATATATAGAAGCGAATAACAAATATACGTTGCAATTTACTATAGGCACAAACGTGTCATATTGAAACTTTGTACTATGTTGAAAGTAGTAAATTTTATAAAAAAAGAATATGAAATTTTAAGACAATATTATATTGGAAGGAAGGTGCCTACACCTAAACTCACCGATGTATGTTGTATTAAAGTAAAAATTAAGCGATAGGTATTTTTTTATCTGCGGAAAACATACTTAAGGGGTGAAAATCGTCCTTGAAGTTCACCCCTAAAAATAGTTTTTCTGAAATATCTTTTTTTCTAATCAAAATCTTCTAATAAAACCAAATGATTAATAATCCTTTTGAAAAGAGTAACAAATTCTGCGAGATTTGATTTTTAGGGGTTGCAACCCCTACTTTTCATTGGCGAAAAAGTAAAAACTAGACATGAATTTCTGCAGTTTTTATAAAAAATATTTTTAGAGGGTAAAACCACCCTTATTAATAAAAATTAGTAGCATCCTTATTATTTGATGGTTTTCAAACAAATTTTTAATTTTTCAGTACTTGTAAGACGTCAATGAAGTGTAAATAATTCCGTGAAAAAATTCCAATTCTGAAAGAAAAAAAAAAAAAAAAATTCCAATCCTAAAAAAATCCAATTCCGATAGATTCAAATTCTGAAAGATTCAATTCCAATTTTAAAAGATTTGATTCTGAAATATTTCAATTCTGAAGGATTCCAATTCCAAAAAAGATTCCAATTCTGAAAAATTTTTTAAAATTTGAATTCTGAAAAAAAATTCCAATTCCAAAAATTCATATTCTGTGTAAAAAATTCTGTGAATGGAATAAACAATATAAATTATAAGTCTCATACCTTCTCAATGAAATAGAAAATAATAATAAATTATTTTATGAATTTAATTATATCAAATTTGAAAAAATTATTTAAGGGCATGTGTTACTTACCATATGGGCAAGTTTTTAAATCCGGTTTTTTTTCTACAATTTTTACATTTTCAAAAAAATGTTTGTCAACATCCGTCCGTGTTCTCGTTCTTGACGGATGTTGACTATAACTTTTTTGAAAATATAAAAATTGTAGAAAAAAAAACCCGGATTTAAAAAATTGCTCATATGGTAAGTAACACATGCCCTTAACTCTCTCCATCACATCTGTCAAGTAAAAACTTGAAAAGAAACTTTTAAGGGTTTAATGTCTATTTACGGTACGTATATTACACTGAATTTAATCATTTCCATTGTTTTAAATTGTCCGAAATTATCATTTCGTAAAATATCATAATTAAAAAAAAAAATAGTGAAAAAACATCTTCAGGGGTGATTTTGAGCCACCCAATAAGTTGTATCAGCATACAATTTCATTTTTACAATATTTTTACTACAACGGCGGTTACTTATTTTTATTAATAAGAGTGACTATTATCCATTTGGTTTTGTTAAAAAATATTGATTAGAAAAAAGATATTTCAAAAAAACTATTTTTCGTTGTGAACTTCAAGAGCGGTTTTCACCCTTTAAATATGCATCACAATATTTTTACGTCAATGACGTCTTACAAGTTCTGCACATTTTAAAATTTGTTTGAAAACCATCGAATAATACTGATGCTACTAATTTTTATTAATAGTGGTGGTGGTTTTACCCTCTTAAAATATTTTTTATAAAAACTGCAGAAATACTTCAACTTTATTTTTCTTTTTTTTTTTCTAAATATAAATATTTGTGCATAAGTGAATTATTTTTCAATTTTTTACTGCAGAAATTCATGTCAAGTTTTTACTTTTTCGCCAATCAAAAGTAGGGATTGCAACCCCCAAAAATAAAATCTCACAGAATTTGTTACACTTTTAGTAAGGATTATTACCCATTTGGTTTTATTAAAATATATATTGATTAGAATAATAGATATTTCAAAAAAACTATTTTTGGGGATGAACTCCAAGGGCGATTTTCACCCCTTAAATATGTTTTTCCGCAGATAAAAAAAACATTATCCCTTATTGTTAGTTTTTAATGTACTACAACATATATAAGAATCATCAAAATCGGTGAGTTCGGGTTGGGGTAACTTCGTTGCATTATAATTTTCTAATACAGTAAAACCTCACTAAAAGGATACTGATGGGCGGTTAGAGATAAGAATTCTAAGAATTACGGGGCCCCCACTCCTGGGCGTCAAGCTCGGAAATTGTGCGTGTGTGTGAAATGCGTGTTTGAGTACGCAAATTAAGTTGCGCTCGGTTGCGACTTCTTTTATCGGGGTTTTACGACCAATTTTCGGGTCAGCGTGAGTAGTGGGGGAAGTTTCCGAGCTCATCAAGGCCGTGAATCCTCTTATCGGGGTACCTCTTAGCGGAGTTGTACTGTAGTTCTAAGCAGAAAGCAATTAATCAGGATTGGTGGACCCTTAGACGAAATCATGTTGAATTAAATAATTATGCAATTACACGAGGGAAGCCTTTCCTCTCTGTAAAAATGATCCCTAAGCGTACATGTATTATTCAGCTGTGATTGTGGTGACAATTGCGTGATGAGTTTTGTTACGTTTCCTGTCGTTCTACTAATGAGGAGCAAGCCAGGATTAGCCAGCTTACTCGTGGGATTATCGGCTCGAATGTCACAGTGACTTCCGCAACTCAGGAGTAGCACAGAGAAATGAAGATAGAGATGAATATAGACAGGTCGGAAAGAGGAAACTTTATGGCTGAGATTGCATTCCTTTGTCATCCTCGTGAAAATGACAATAATCGTCCAATTGGTCAACTTAGAAATATTCCGCCTTGAATTAATTATTTTCCTCGTATGCACGATCGTTTTTGCATGCACAATACCATTACGCTATAGTCCTGATGACTTGGATATGCCAGGTCAATATCTTGCACACTAATGAGAAGCTGGGCGACGATATCGTCAAAGTACACCTAACATATATATACCAAAATGTTTGCACTGCAACGAGTCCTGTGGATTGATCGTCATCAAACCAACATCCTCAAACTTTCATGCTAATTAAATCCGAGAATTGAATTGTTAATTAACCTTGCTTTTCAAGATATTTTTTCATTTCTACATCAATTCATAAGTATTTTTTAACTATTTTTTTCAATGTTCAGGCACTGGGTTCAATTAAAAGTTCTTAATTATGATAGTTAAATTTTCCTTCATGAAACTACTTTCCTGATATTTGCAGAGCTTAATTCTCAATGCTTGGGAAGCGTATAGAGATTACAAAGTATAATCTGAATTTTCGAAATTTGGACAAATTCAATTTATGAAATGATAGGGTAACTTTATAAATCTAAACTTTAGCACAGCTTTTTGTAACAATTTTTTCTACTATCATTAATTATCCAAGCAATGTTTATCATGCGTTGCAGCGCACGTATAATATTTCTATAAATAGAAAAGATATAAAATTGAGTCGAGTACTTTTTAAGATGAGATTGAAAATGGAATTGATCCAACTGAGTAATCCTCGATCGTTATAAGCTCATTTTTCGAGTCTCGAGCTGGAATAGGAGAAGACAGATGGTTAGAGCGAAACAACTCAAGACAATAAATCCAAGATATAAAAGAGATGCTCATAATGAGTTCCCCGTCTTCGAGCTCCACGAGTTCCGGGGCATACGCTCCCACGTGGGCCATGCCCTGGGGGCTTGAACGGGAACAGAAAGAGAGATGAAGGGATGTTTCAGAACGGAAGGGTACCGGGAATATAAAAGAATCCATCCTGACCCCACTTATTCGTTACTTTCAAGACATCTTCCTCGTTTATATCTGAAACGTCTCAGTAGTTACAAGGCCGAGGCTATCACAATGATGCTATATTTTTATAAGCATGATATATTCAAGTCGATAGCTTTGAAGAAGAAGCCACCAAAAGTGAATAATGCACAGATCTCGTCACAAGAAAATGGACACACACTTTTGTTGAGTAGATTATCGCGATCAATAAATCATATTTTACCACATTCAGAACCTAAGTAAAATTTTTAAAAAATGTTTCAAACAAAAGTTGTAGATCTCATCGAAATACATATTATTCGTTTCAGACATTTTTTTCTGCGAGTGATAGTTTCCAAGAAAATCATAAATATATCCATTTTACGATTTCCCTTTACCATTCTTCCTTATCATTTTCCTTACCATTCCCTTTACCATTCTCCTTTGCCATTTCTTTTACAATTCGTTTTACCTTTTCACTTTACTATTTCCTTTTACCATTCCCTTTATCATTCCCTTTAGCATTCTTTTTACCATTTTCCTTCACCATTCCCTTTTACCATTTCCCTTTATCATTCACTTTAGCATTTCTTTTCCCATTTCCCTTTAACATTCTCTTTCCCATTTCCCTTTGTCCTTCCCCTTTACGATTCCCGTTTGCCATTTCCCTTTACCATTTCATTTACTATTTCCTCTTACCATTTTCTTTACCATTCCCTTCACCATTCCTTTCACCATTCTCTTTGACATTTTCCTTTACCATTGCCTTTGTCATTTCTCTTTACCATTTCCTTTACCATTACCTTTACCATTTTCCTTTAATATTTCCCTTTACCATTCCTTTCACGATTCCCTTGGCCATTTTCCTTCACCATTCCCTTTACAATGATTTTCTTTCATAATGATTTCCATTTAGCATATAAAGAGCCATGATTTATGGGTTATTTTTAAATTAAAATTTTTGTATTTGTTTTATTGTTGTTTCATGATTTTACCATGAAAATCAAATTTGCGACAATATTCACTATCATATTCCTAATCAGCACGTCAAAATACATAAAAATATACGGAGCCCAAAGAAAATGGGAACTTTATCCAATACTTTTTATATTTTCAAATTACACTTGAAAATTTGAAAACTCTTCTGAATTCTCTTGAAATTCTTTAAAAATTCCTTAGAATTATTTGGTAGCTTTAATCTCGATTCGAAAGTACAAACGGTGAAATCCAATCAATAGGTGAGAAGAGAGAAGGTGGCGTCAGATTCTGAACATACTTCTCATCATTGAGTTTGTTGGTAGAGAGAAAAATAATGTCTTTTAAATAAGACACCAGAATGCAAAAAGTGGAGTATGATGTCGAAGAATATAAAGAGACTGAATATGGTAGAGAGTAGATTTCCGCATTTATTATTTGATTCCTTATTCCGAGCAAAATCAAGTTTACGAGCTTGGAAAAGAAAAACGTGCAACTGGCTCTTTCATCTCTCGAGACAGGTTTGAAGGGATTATATTATGTTCGTTTTTGGAAGGTATGGTTTATTTGAAAATAAAATAAGTTCCAAGCAGAAATACATTCAATTCATATTCTCCTTTTTACTTCCCTTTTGCCTTTCAATATTCAAAAGCTTTCGTCGAATACATTTCACTGAATTATACAATAGGTGTGAATCTTTGTCCTCAGAGCAGACGTTTATAAATATATTAGAGAAATGGGAGACATACCACCCCCAGAGGTTCACATGGGACATTGAGAAGCTCTCCTGACCTGAGTCGAGAGAAGAGAGCAATTTTAGTATTTTTTCATATGACAATGCCGAAGCTTTGAAAAACTACTGATCAATCAAACCCAACCATATATTTATATATTCAATCCTACATATCATAAAGGGTTTTCACATTCAATACTTCACAATTGAATTTTGAAATTAAAGATATTCCCTGCTTTCGCTAAAAATAAGAAAATTCTCTAATTTTTTCATTTTATTATTCTATACAATTTTCCAGAGAAATTCACTGCTAAAAGGTCGTTAAAAAAAGTAACCCTCGAAGTTAGAGGATATATTGTAGTCGAAACTCGTTCGTTCTACTCTCAACAAAAAAAAAAATTGAATTTGGTATGAAGGCACAATTTACATAAGAAAAGTACAAATCGTTTCAACCCTCGTAATGCATCCTTACATATGAAAATCAACTCCGAATTTATACATCATTGCAATTCAAGGAAAAATATTCCAAGCTAGGAAGCAAATATTATTACAATTATACTATATTATTAGAGTATAATTACACGAGTATAATTAAATTACGAAATCTCTTTATAAAATCCCTTGAAAGTTTGTCACATCCTTATTATAAATTCAGGTTGAGAGAGAATATCTTAAGATTTAGCGTTTGATAATTCAAGAGTTGGCTTGCAGGTAAATGAATATTTAAATTCTTATACATTTGCTTTTGCCCTGAATTAGAAATTGGTTTTAATTTAAATTTTAATGTAAATTTAGATTCTAGATTTCGGTGTCATTATATTCTAGCACAAAACAATTGAGACCAATAATAAGTTTCCCAATACGACTTCCTTGTTTATAGGAAACATCTGCTGCATGTTTTAAATTAATTATATAGCTATTATAACCACTGGTCTCATTTGTAGTAAAACCTTGTCTGTGTCACCTTGCAAGATAAATGCGGAGTATACACCACAAACAACTAAGGAACAAATTGTGGCTGTTGTGTACAAGTGTGGTAGGAAGTGAAGCACGACTCAGGGCTAAGTATAAGCAACGTATAACAACAACGGACATAATAAGGAGATTATCCCCTTAAGCGGATTAAGTTAAGGCAAAGGTACCAGTACTGTGTTTACATACGCGCGTTAATAAGAAAATCTTGGATATCACTATATAATAGGTGCCTTCATAACATTTTCTTTTGTCAACAAAACGTAAGAATACGACGCCTCAGGAGAAAAACTTGATGCAGCTTACAAAAACAGACTGAATTTAATAAAAAGTTTAGATGCAAAAATTTTGTTAATCAAAAAAATCTCTATTGTGTACTTTAGAATATATATATATATATTCCTTTATTGTTAGTTATTATAAAAGAATTCAAGATGCAATTTTATGAAAATTAAAAATAAAACATAGAAATTATAATAATCCTATCTTTATACAATTGGTTCTACCAATATATCGAATACATTGTTGTCGCAAACCTGATTGGTTTGTAAATTGCGCGAATTTTGTGAATATAACAAATTTGAAAACTATCTTCAGATTATTTTCGTTATCAAAACGATTACTAATAGAAAAGTTAATATAGAGATAGAAAATAATTTAAAGCGATACAAATAATTATTATAATGTGAAAAATAAATGATTAGTGAAGCAAAAAAAATATTTCAAAATATATACGTAAGGTTAGTGAAGAACATTATTTGAGAAATTAAACAGTGACTTTTCTTGTGTTTTTTTATATCACTGTACTATATTCATATTTAATAATATAATGTATTGGTATATTTACAGATCAGTTGCATTCAGAATTATGACATTTTTTAGGATTATAAAGTAATTTTAAGGGATTTAACTACCTATGTATATTTTGTGGAATTTTAAGTAATTTGAGTAAGTTTTAGGAAATTATTAAGCATTTCGACGCTCTAATTAGCAAAGTGGGTAACTCGAGTTTTGTAAATTTTTCAGGAGAGCCAAAAAACGTTTCATTAATACATTGGAGCGCCACATAGTTAGACAATTTTTGAAACAACTTTTTGAACTGGAAAATTTTAATTACGCGCGTACCAAGTTCAGAGCATATAGAGAATGTTATTTCTTACCAGAAAATACAAAAAAAAAAACGATTTTCGAAAAACAGTGGAGTTAGACACTTTTCTACTGAGAGCGTCGATTTTACGAAATTTCATTAGATTTTAAAGTATTTTAAGATATTTAATGTGATTTCGTGGAATCTTGAACAATGTTAAGGAATTTAAAAGTATTTTACGAAATTTAGATTTTAGAAATAATAAGTTATTTCACGATATTTCGGAGAATTTTATGAAATTTTAAAGGATTTTACAAAATTGCATGAAATTGTGAATAATTTTCAGAGATTGAACGATATTTCAAAGGATATTAAGTGATTTTAATGATTTAAGTGATTTCAAAGCATTTCATGGGATTTTAAGATATTTCATGGGCTTTGATGATATTTTGTGAGATCATAGTATTTCATGGGATTTTTTAGTAATTTTATAGCGATAGGTTGTGGAATTTTAAGAAATTGTATGGAACGTCAAATAATATCAAGGAATATCAAGTGATTTTATGAAATTTAAAGGTGATCAGGTTTTGAGGGATGTGAAAAGCATTTTAAGATATTGTATGGGGTTTGAAGTAATTTTAAAGACTTTTAAGGGATTCAACGAATTTTACGAAATTTCATGGAATTTGAAATACTTGTAAGATATTTAACGTTATTTAATTTATTTTGAGGACATTAAAGGTATTTTCCGAGGTTTCATTTGATTTTAAATAATTTTAAGGGATTTTACTCAGTGATTTTTCAGGAATTTTTTTAGAGAGTTAATCTAGTTGCATGGAACTTTAATAAATTTTAAAAAACACATCAAGTGAATTTACGAAATTTAAATGAATTAAAAGATTTTATATTTGATGAAGTAAAACTTGTCAATTATTTTTTCTACTAGCAAAAGATGCGCAAAAACGAGAAATTAATCACGCGCACTATAATTGCTAGTAAAATAAAAATTTAAGAGTTTCAAAATTTGTGTTTAAAAATTTTCAAAAAAGTTTCATCTTATGAAAACCTTTGAAATCACTTTTAAACAGAATTTCAGAATTTTTTTCGACAATAAAATCAAATTATTGAAATTTAAGATATTTTAGCATAATAAGATTTTTAAAAATTATCAAGGCCTTGTGAAAAGAAAGATGGAAAAGTCTAAAGTAAAGTAAATACAATGGAATCTCTTTTGTGGAAACACTGTAAACAATGAGAAGGCCTAAATCAGGTGACCTTTTACATCTTCGATCGTGTAGATTCAGGCCATTTTCTCTCGTCAATCTCATGGCCCTTTGACTTTCACGTCCCATTTTCCTGCAACTCTCTTTCTCAGATCTTCTTTCAATTTCCGCGACCTTGAAAGATATTAAACCTGATTGCCCAAGTATTCGCTCGGAGGCACTTTGAACGGCTTTCGTCGATCGACTGAAGGGAAATTTACTCGAAATGAAAAAGAAGAGCACTTTCTAGATTGTAGAAAAATAAATTCTTTGCTGTTCGCCAAAGAAAAAACTTTTGAGGAATCATAACTTTATGCAAAACGTTATCTCAATAGTAAAAAAGACTAACCCCAATGCCGAGAACTTTTGAAAGGCGTATGCTTGCGATATAAACTTATCTTTCCTAGCGAATAAGATTTACATAAATACTCAATTTAGAAACAAACTTCATAGAAAATTTCTCAATGACTGATGATTTTTCTCAGGGACACATTTTTTTGAAAATCGTGGAAGCAAGTCAAGTATATTGCATAATGCATCTCAATGATTAATTAAAGATAGGCAAATTTTTCAACAATATTTTTTATTAATTTATCCGGTGGTGAAATTTATGATTGTTCATTTTACTTCATTTATTGAATCTCATTCATGCTGAAATTATTGTCTACTTTTTGAAACCCTAAATGTATTCTGTTTTATTCCCTCCATTATATCGAAATCGTTCTTGTAAAATTTTCGCTATTCACTGCCCATTCAAGTGAGATGATTGCGAATAAAGAAAATTACGACGTAATAATGTTCGTGATGGTGAAATGTTCCCAGACGACAACTGTTATACGTCAAACGCTAACACTGTAAAACTAACGTGAAAACAAAGGGGAACCCTAAAATTTCATCATAAATATAAATTATCGTTTTACGTTTTCGGATTAAATCAGGTCATCCATACATTTTTCAAGAATATATGCTTGCCCAAATAAATCCATGAATAAATATGTATATTTTACTCTCCACTTTTTATGACTGTCCACGTAAGAGATTACAGCTAAAGCTTCTTTCAATCATTTTATATGCGTATAGGGTTGCCTATAAATAAATATGTCAAGCTTATCGCTTTTATATTAGAAAAAAAAAACAGAAGACAATCTAAGATTTATTTATGGAAAAAATATTTCACGGTATTTCGAGGAATTTTAAGAAATTTTTAATAATTTTCAGAGATTGAAAGATATTTTATAGGATATTGAGTTATTTATTTTAATGAATTAAGGGATTTTAAGGCATTTACGAAATTTCATGGTATTTTAAGTAATTTTACGGGATTTGGTGATATTTTGGGAGATTCTAAGTAGTTTGAAGCGACTTTAAGATATTTCATGAGATATTAAGTAATTTTCACGATTTTCACGATTAAAATGCAGACACTCGACAGGTCATCTGTCGAATTTTAATTCGACAGATTTTTTAAGAAAGGATTCTGAGTAATTTTAAATAATATTAATTGATTTTGCGAAATTTAAAGGGATTTCATAAGATTTCATAGGATTTTCAGTAATTTTAAGAGTTATAGCGATAGTTTGTAGAATTTTAAGAAATTTTATGGAACATCAAAGAGTATCAAGAAATTTCAAGTGATTTTATGAAATTGACCCAAGTGGAAATTTACAATAGGCGTAGTACAGTATCAGTACTGGCCAACACTGGCGTGGTGCTGGAAGAGGTACTGGCGCAGATCTGGCTGAGTGTTGGGATGATAACGCTGCTCAGTACTGGTTAGCCAGGTTTGTTTCTGTACTGGATTCAAGTACTGGTGAAATACTGGTGCAGTACTGATACAGTACTGATCCAATGGTAAAGTCAGTACTGCGCCAGCTTTCGCTATGCAGTATTGGTACATTACAACTGGTGCAGTACCGTGCCGGTTGTAACCTTGGGGAAAGGAATTGCATCAGATTTTTAAGTATTTTAAAGACATTTTAAGATATTGTATGGAGTTTTAATTAATTTTAAAGACTTTCAAGGGATTCAAGGGATTTTACGGAATTTCACGCGGCGGAAAAGTCGGACTTACGACGGATCTTACGAACGGCATAGTAACGCGCCAGTTGTAAATGAGGAGCAATGCCAGTACTGATAATTAGTACCGCGTAGACTGTTGGCGCGGTACTGGTTTAGTACTGCTCCAGTATGGATTTCAAGTACTGGCTAGAAGCGGACTTAAGGAGTTATGCCGAACGTTGGCGCGATACTGGTTAGGTACAACCCCAGTATAACGTCCAAGTGATGGCCAGAAGCTGACTTAGGGAGTTTTGCCGAGCGTTGGCGCGGTACCGGTATAGTACTGCCCGAGTAGGAAATCAAAAGTGTTGGCTGGAATCCGACTTAGGAGTTTTGCCGAGCGTTGGCACGGTACTGGTATAGTACTGCCCCAGTAAGAAATCAAAAGTGTTGGCTGTAATCCGACTTAGGAGTTTTACCGAGCGTTCACCCAGAAAACAGTTTCTTTGATTCAAAGAAACTTTATTTAATTTAAAGAAATCATAATATTGATATACGGACAAAGAAACATTTCTTTGATTCATACAATTTTTTTTTAAGTAAACAAATAGTTTCTTGAAATTAAAATAATTGAAAATAATGTTGTTTCGATCAATGAACTTTCGTTTGAATCAAACAAAATTATTTTAAAAGAAAGAAAGTTTTCTTTAAGGGCATGCTCTGCCCCGTGGTTTGTGAAAATATGGGAAATGAGACACTAAATTGCGTTTCAAAATTTAATTTGAGTAGTAATTTTGAAAAAAAAAACCGATCCCTACCTTACCTACTTAGCTTTTTGTTTTCAAAATTACTACTCAAATTAAATTTTAAAACGCAATTTAGTGTCTCATTTCTCATATCCCAAAGTTTGAAAGCAATATATCATTTCGTTTGGCTGTGGTGACTTCGAAAAAAAATTTCACAAACCACGGGGCAGAGCATGCCCTTAATATAAAGAAATTTTAAATTTGAGTAATTAAAATAAAAGTTTTGATCTAAAACAAGTTTTTTTCTGAGCGTTGGCGTGGTATTGGTTCAGTACTGCCCGAATACTGAGTCTAAGTGCAGACAAGAAGCCGACTTAGGAGTTTGACCGAGCGTACTGCTCCAGCCTAAGTTCAAATGATGTTGTTTGGAAATTGACTTAGTATTTTTTCCGAGCGTTCGCATGGTAACTGATTAATAACATACTAATTAATAACAAACTAACATTAGTCCTGATTCAGTAGTGTCCGAATACTGAATCCAAGTGCGAAATTTTATTTGTTATAAATGCGTTAATATTTACAAATATCGATTAGTTATAAGTATTAGTTATAAGTATATATATATATATATATATATATATATACGAATAAAATATATTCTTAATTAATAACTGTTTTTAAGCCATTTTTTAAAATTTTTATATTGTACATAATTTCTCAATGTAATGCCTGTACCGTCCCAGTACCGACAGAAAACTCCCAGCCGAGTGACATTTCGGACGAATGCTAGTACCGCGACAGTACAGACATTATAAAATTTCCAGTACCGCCCCAGTACTGCCAGACAACTCCCATCCGAGTGACATTTCGGACGAATGCCAGTACCACGCTAGTACCGACATCCGCCCGGCGGTACTGGTGCGGTACCCAGCTAGTTGTAAATTTTCACCTGGGGGAATTTTAAATACTTGTAAGATATTTTACGGGATATTAACATATTTCGAGGACTTTCAAGGGATTTTACGAGATTTCATGGGATTTTAAATAATTTTAAGGGATTTTACGATATTTTATCGGATATTCAGTAATTTTAAGGACTTTCATGGAATTCAAGGGCTTTTGCAAAATTTCAGTGGATTTTCAGAAATATTAAGAGATTTAATCAAATTTAATGGGACTTTAAGTAATTTTAAGAAGTATAAAGTGAATTTACGAAATTTAAAGGAATTTCACCAAATTTTGAAGGATAATAATTAAATA
The DNA here is from genome assembly GCA_900474325.1 of Synergus umbraculus. NCBI lineage: Eukaryota > Metazoa > Arthropoda > Insecta > Hymenoptera > Cynipidae > Synergus > Synergus umbraculus. Next base: position 26,281 of record UCOK01020155.1, on the reverse strand, counting down.
CACGCAGAGCGCGCAGCATATAACTGCTTATAATTTGAAAAAAATCGAGGAAAAAATAGGTAAACATTGAATTTTACATTTCAAAATTAAAAATACCTCGGAACATAAATTAATAGTCTAAATTCTATGGAGCCAAAAAGAAAAGTAGAACCGGTAAAATATTTCCTTCAATGTAGAGAGTAAAAAGAGGTTGTAACGACTGACACTGAAAAATGTTTGGAGCTGAAAATTTAGAGCGAATTCGAACATTTCAATTTCGCTAGATTCTCCCTTTTCCAGATAATCATCATAAATTAATCTTTTTAGATTATCCCCTGGGAATCGAAAATTTAAACAATGTTCTTATTATATTAATTTACGATGATTCAATAAAATTTGTAAGACTCTAGAAAATTGTTTTAGATTACCCTAGCAAAAAGCTTCAGATTGAAATTTATTCCGAATCTATCTGAAATTTTCCGAATCATTCCGGAATTTGTATCCGAACCAAACAGTTTCATTCCGCTCTAATCCGAAAGAAGTTTTCAATCCCAAATAACCCGAAGCCCATTCAAATGTAACGGGTCCAAAGTAAAATAATAGAAGTACTATTATAGATGTGATAATTTATTACTCAGAACGAGATGTTTCGCTAATTACATGTAAAGTAAAGATGGGACCGCTCGCAGTGGTACCTGGCCCCGCACGTCTCACGAGATACAGAGGGGATAAGAGCTGCATCAGCATATAAATATTCGAACGAATCCGCCAATCCGAACTTTCAATCCGAATTAATCCGAACTTTTAATCCGAATTAATCCGGACTACCCCAATAAATTCGAATGATTCTGAAAAATTCGGCTAAATTCTGATTTATTCGGATTGAAAATTTCCTTCGGATTAGATCGGAATAAAACTGTTTAGTTTGGATACAAATTCTGAGATGATTCGGATTGATTTGGAATGAATTTCAATCCGGAATTTTAATAATTCAATTTATGCTTTCATTTCATTTAAATTTAAATTTATATTTTAATATTTTTAATCATTTAAATTTGCAATTTATGTTTTAATTTTATGTTTTAATTTCAATTCGGAATTTACTTGGTCTCGTAATTCAATTTATGCTTTCATTTCATTTAAATTTAAATTTATATTTTAATATTTTTAATCATTTAAATTTGCAATTTATGTTTTAATTTTATGTTTTAATGTCAATGAGAAATTTACTTGATCTCGTTCGGTATTTTCAGAGATTTCAAGTGCCACTTCTAGGAATTTCAATAGATTTTAAAAGTATTTTAAGTAATTTTATAGAGATTAAATATTAAGTCACTTTAAGGAGAGGGGGTAAAAATAGTCCAAAATTGATAACGTAGTTTATTCAAATAATCAAGGTATATTCACTAACGAGTAGTTCTACAATGAAAAAGAAATGTCTACTCTGAAGCAGAAACAGAGTAAAGTTAATTACGTAATAGCATTTTCACCAAAGTTGCGGGAAAGGAGTCCTTCACATATGAGAGTAATATTTACAAAGCAAACCAGAAAAGAGTCATTGAAGCGAGATGTCAGTAAAAAAACACCTACTAATAATATAAATTTTAATTAAATTTACAGAAATAAATATTTGACTATTTAAAAATACGACAATCAGCGAAGCTTCTAAATTCGTTAAAAATTCAACTTTTTGCAAATGACAGAATTCAAAGTTCCAAAATTACTTTATCTGTTAATGAAACTTTTTGTATTTGACATCTGACCGGAATATGCTCTGATGAATAAAAATTTTATTTCACGACGCACAAAAATAAACTTTCCGCTGAAAAAATTTGTAGTTTTATATGCGAACTCTGATTGCAAGGAAATTTTTTTTAAATCAGTCTATTGGTAGGAAAATATATATCAAGGGAAATTCCGTGCTTTTTTAAATTTGAAAACTTTCAAAGTATGACAGGTGGAGTTGTGCATTTTTTAGAAATAAAAATTATTTAGAAATTTAATAACTAAAAAGAAATTTGTCCAATGTTCCAAAAAGATAAAAAAAAAACATTTTTTACAGTGACTTTTTTTAAAGTTTCATGAAGCAGAATTAGCATATATATATATATATATAATATGTATATAGTTAAACTATAGTTTATAATTATAATATAATATTAATAAATAATAAATACTAGGGCATTAATTTGGTCGCCCTTCTAGCTTGTTTGCCCAGTTCCTTAAAATTTACCGAAAACCTTCAAAATCGTTAATCTCTTGAAATCCATGTTAAAATTTGTGGAACTCTCTCAAAATTACTAGAAACCCCTTGAAGTTTCTTAACATTTAAAATCTTTTAAAATCATTAGAAATTTCATCAAATTCCTTTAAATCCCATAAATTGTTTTAAAAATCAGAAAAATCTCTTGAAATCCTTTACAATTATTAGAGATCTCATAAAATTTAATAAAATCCTTAAATATGCGATTTTCTTTTAAAAATCATTAAAATCTCTTGAATTCTCTTGACATTTCTGGAAATTAAGTGATAAAATTAAAAATCCCTTAAAATTCTTTAAGATTATCAGAAAATTTTCGAAATTTCGAAATTCTACTACAAGATTTAAAATCCCGGAAACCTTTTTAAACGTTAAGATTCATGAAAATCTCTAAAAATTCCTAAAAACGTCTTGAAATTCTTCAACATTTAAAATCCCTATAAATCATTAGAAATCTCGCCTTTAAAATTTCACGAAATATCCTAAAATCCCTTAAAATTCTACGAAATCTTTTTAAAGTCCTAAAATTTCTAGAAATCTCTTGAAATTCCTTTCTAGAAAATTGGTTTCTCTCTAAAAATGTCTCAAAAATCTCGCATATATTATAGTTTTCAAATCTGACTGGTTTTGAAATGACTTCAAGTTGTAAGAAGAGAAACAAAATAATCTGGTCTGCTAGTGATATAAAAAATATTGCATCCCTTATTATAATGAAAAAAATTTTAATCAAATGGTTATGGTCTTTTTTTACAGATTTCAAGGAGTACCGGAATAGTCTCGCATTTCGTCAATCTAAATATAGTGGTACCAGAAGCATTTATATTAGGAGGCGAAGAACATCATGTTGACGTAGGATCTATCATAAGTCTCGTATGCATAATAGAAAAGGTAAGAATAAATTACTCCGATATATGATACATAATTAAGTGCACTTTGACGATTAATTCAATTAAGTAAAGTAGAGAAAATCAAAGTTTGTTCTCGTAATAATCTACTAACAAATATAAGCTTCTATAATTTGTTTCTAAGTTGAAGTTCTTACATCTTACGTAAGTCGAAAAATGAATTTTCTAATAAAAGGTTCAACCTATTTAAATTTTCATGGGGCAGGCTTCCATCTTCTTTGTAAAGAATACCCGCTTCAGGCGGATATTTTCTTTGTCCTGCCTGTTGGCACAGCTTCAATAATCTGGCATAAATTGATATTATTGAAAGGACTCTTTTCAATTTTTTTCTTTTTATATTCGTCCCAAAACTGCTTACACATCGAAATATAGAAAAATATAATTTCAATTTAAAATTATATTATCTCAATTGAAAACGAGTTGAAAGCTCAGTTGAAAACATACATTGAATAGTAAACAATTGAAAAATAAAGAAACCCGTTTATAATAATTTTATGATAATCGTAATATATATTCGTGATTTCTCTCAAACTGAAAATCATTTATGCATATTCACGTTTTGTTATGTCAATTGTAATTCTACACATGAATATCAATTATAGAATATTATTCCAATTCAACAATTTTAGATTCTTCCATATTTTACGAAATTTAAGGAATTTCGCGACATGTGATTTTATGGATTTTTTGAGTGAAAATTACTTTTGAGTGAGAATAAATAAATAAATTTACTATCAAAATTAAAAATTATTATTATATAGTTTATACATTGTATACATTATACTTATTATACTTATTTCTTTCCTATATATAGAGTTATATTGAGCTCTAAAAAATTTGCACACGTATTTTTTAATTTACAATTTTACGTGTTTGTTTCAACGCTAATAAAAGTACAACAAACTCGTAAAAATGTCTCGTAAAAAAAGAGGCGTTATTCAGTATATAGTATAATATTGTAACCAGTAAGTAGAACTCTATTTGCAAGTTTTTTTTTCGCTGTGAATGCGCAAGTTCATGAGAATTGATTTTATTCTATGTTTTGAAAAATGTTGCACCCATAGCAAGAAAATACAATTTTGCAAAAAACAATACAGTAGTGTTTTGCAAAAGACAATACAGTGTTTTACAAAAGACAATGCAGTATTTTGCAAAGGACAATGCAGTGTTTTGCAAAATTTCAAACAAAAGTTATTTCTTAATTACAAAACTTCCTGTCGACATAAAGTTAATTTCAACCGGAAGTACTTTCTTATTGGTTTGCAGAGACAAAACATTGAGGGGACTTTAATTAAATCTTGCGAATGGTCGACGTCCCAATAAACGCGTTCGACAAAAAACATGGGAACTGTGCCAGTTTTCTTTGAGAGTTAAGATCGATTACACCTTGACAGTTACAGGACGTGTGACTTTTGTGAACAGAGAGAACGTTTTCTGTAACGGAGCTGTTACCCTCCATTTTTCAATCTGTTCTTCGGACGAACCTCGATTCCTAAGCCAAAGATAGGCGCTTAAACTTTCAGCTGAGTCAGCCGACCAAAAGGCTCCATTATAAGTCCTTTAGCAGATGGTGATTTACACGCCTCAAGAGATATAGCTTTCTAAATCAAATTAAATTACCATTTATCTAATTCGGTTATCTTGATCGAGTGGATCATTCTATTTAGGTACTTTTCACACAAGAAAGAAATTCATTTGCCAAACTGAGAAAGAATTTCACGAGTTTATTATAGAATTACACCCCCTCACGACACGATTTTTTATTTAAGGGCATGTAATATCTTTATCATAAAGATATTACATTCGATAAAAATATTTTAATATAATATATTATTGGGCTTTTATATGTATAGGGCAATGATAGGTACAGTAGTGATATATCTCGCTAATACCAATTTTTTTCATAATGAAACAGGGCATTGAAGAGTTTTTTATGTTGAAACCAAACATCGGATAAAAATAGGGAAATACCAACATTTTTTCACACTTGATTATTTTTATGCAAAAATAAAAGATGGTTATATTTATATATTGGAAAATTTAATAATTTGTATATTTTTGACAAACGAAAAATATATTTCTAGGAAATGTAAACAGGTTTTCATGAAAATTATTATTAAACTACATTTTATGATTATATTATTTTCACAATTTTTAAAAACTAAAAATTTAAAGAGAATTACAAAAATTACACGATTTTTTAGGTAAAGAATACTAAACCATTCTTTTATTTTCAAATTACTTCAAAATGTTCAAACTTTTTTGAAAGCTTTAAAATTCCTTAAATTAACTTGAAATATTTAGAAATCCTTTGGCATGTTTTAATAACTCTGAAATTACTTGAAAATTCTTTAATCTTTTCATATTATTTCAAAAACCTTTGACATTTTTAACTTCATTAAAAATCCCTTACAATATTTACAAACATTTTAAATCTCTTGAAATATCTTTAAATTCCTTAAAATCATTGAAAATCTTGTGAAAGTCTTCGAAATCCTTAAATTCTCGGAAGTTTTTTTACAATCCTTTAAAAATTGACAGTATCATTTAAAATCTTGAAACCCCTGAATTCTTTAAATATTCTTTAAAATAACTTTAAATTTATTTCTATCGCTTCAAATTCTCCTGAAATCCTTTAGGAAATATTGATATCTTTGAAATCTTGGAAAATATCTTCAAATCTTTTTTAATTCTCTAAAATTCTCTTTAAAATTCTTTTAAAATCCTTAAAATCACTTGCAATCTCTTAAAATTCATTAAAATCTCTTAAAGCTCTTTACAATATCTTATAATTTTTTAAATCTCGCGAAAGCTTTGGAAAACCCTTACTTTTTTGCAAATCCTTTTAAATTCCCTAGCATCACTTAAAATTTTTGAAAATCTGCTTAAATTCCTTAAAATCACTTGCAATCTTTTAAAAATCCTTTAAAAGTCTTTAATATAATTGAAAATCCCTTCAAATACTTTAAAAAAATTGTTAATATTCTAAAATCTTGAAACTCTTGTGAACTATTTCGAAATTGATTAAAAATTTCTGAAAATCACTTATTGTTTCTATATAATTAATACCTCTTTTTTTATAATAGGACTTTTGTTTTCAGAAAATTAAATAGTTTAATAATCAAATATCCCAGGCGGAAATTTCTAGCTTTTACGCCAATATTAACAACGGGCGCAGTACTGCCCCTCTAATGGCAATCCGACAGTTGGCTAGCCAGCACAGACACAGTACTGGACCAGTACTGGTATAACTCTGGCACAGTACTGCTTCAGTATTGCCCCAGTACTTAATCAAGTGTTTGCTGAAATCCAACTTGGGATTTCTCTCAAGTGTCAACACTCAACACAGTATAAGTTTATACGGAAAAAATTTGTAATCAATTCAGGAATTACCGAATAATAACTTATGGGAAAAAAATAATAGTTTTAAGCCTGTTTGTTAAATCAATCAAATCGTTGTTAATAAAATGATATTATTCTACTGCTCGAATAAATTGTTTTGTTGAGCCTTTTTTCTTTCGTAAAAAATGTTTTGTTCTACTAATAAAATATCCTATTGCATCAATCAATACTAGGTACGGTTTTACATTTTCTAAAAATGAATATTAAAAATAGGAAAAATTT
>UCOK01020155.1:0-19493 GCA_900474325.1 Synergus umbraculus | reverse complement strand
TAGGAAAAATTTCATATTCATATTTTATTTATTGTTAATGCAAAAGCGTTTATGAATAAAATTATTTTGAGATAATTTAATATTATATTGTAGGTACTGTATGGTTAAGTGTATCGTGGAAAAAATATTAGGACGTCATCTCATGAGTTAGGGTAATGATTTAGGTTATTGACTTCCGTTCAATAGATCGTGCGTTCGATTTCTGCGTCTTGCGTGCGAAATTTTATTTGTTATATGTGCGTTAAAATTTACAAATATCAATTATTTATAAGTATATCCATAATACATCAACGAAAAAACCGTTTTCTTAATTAATAATTGTTTTTAAAACATTTACCCAAGTGAAAATTTACAATTGGCGTAGTACAGTACCAGTACTGGCCAACACTGGCGTGGTGCTGAAAGAGGTACTGGCGCAGATCTGTCTGAGTGTTGGGATGATAACGCTGCTCAGTACTGGTTAGCCAGGTTTGTTTCTGTACTGGATTCAAGTACTGGTGAAATACTGTTGAGGTACTGTCACAGTACTGCAGTACTGATATAGTACTGACCCAATGGTAAAGTCATTTCTGCGCCAGCTTTGACTATCCAGTATTGGTACATTACAACTGGTGCAGTACCGTGCCGGTTGTAAGTATTGGTTCAATCATGTAATTTCTACTTGGGTATTTTTATTCTTTCATCAGTACCGGCCAGTACGGGGCCAGCATTGGGGGTCCAGTGCAGAACATTGTTATCATGCCAGTACTGCGCCTTCACTGGCTACCAGTACTGCACCAGTATCAGCCAGTACGGGCGCAATACCGCGCCCGTTGTGGATTTCTTATTGGGATGAATAATGATTCCGAAGAATAGTTTTTTAATCCTGGTGGGGTATTGATCAGTTTTTCCATGGAGGGGTATTTACTAGAGTATTGTTTGGATAAACTTAAAAGACCCTGGCTAGTTTCTGCCTAAGCGTTACAAACCTTGTGTGGGCCTTGCCAGTTAACCTGGTTAGAGCCAGCTAACCTAGTTAGGCAAAAGTAGGGAAAACTGACCAGGACCCTGTCAGAACCCCTTCAAAAGTTCTGCACTGGTAAGAAGATGGAAAGTGCAATCGTTTCATATGTTCATATTTTAAAGCTAAAAGGCAGAAACTCTAAATGTCAAAAGATCAATCCCCTTAAGGTACAAGAGATTCTATCCACCTGTCGAAGGGTTACTTCAGTTCACGAGGCATCGAGCTTCACGTAACTCCCACTCGAGTTTTCTACGACGATAAGGAAATTTGATTCCTCCCTTTGCCCTTGGCCCATCCTCGCGACGCGACATCCACTTAACAGGATTTCCGCCCGGTGAGTTTAGCGAAGATTAGCAATTCGACGCCACTAGGGTCAAGAGAGAGAGAGAGAGAGAGGGAGATATTACGTGTTATATCGACATGAGGGAGCCGATATACAGTCTACCTTTGATAGATCAATTTGTTTCATTTTTTTTTATTTCACGTATATTATAGTTTCGATATATTTAGATATTATCGCTATAGATAGACTTCTATTACGGTGCTTTTCATATCATGAGATAACTCGGATTTGATTTAATGTTTAATGCAAAAGAATTATCATCTCCGTCTGAAAAATATTTTACCATCTTCATCCCCTTCCATCATAGCAAAAATTTAATCCGGAACTCGAAGAGATTTTTTATAATGTCTTAAAAATAAAGCAATGATTAGGAAGCGTTCAGAAAAAGTAAATAACCTGAATGATATAAAATGAAAGAAGAAAAATTTGAGTCGCCATCATGGCTATTTTTATACATATTTTTTACGATACTTGCTGTATTATGGAAGCTGGAATTTAATTTAATTTTTAATTAAAAAACTTCCTCATCGCCAGCGGAAAAATATTGCATATATATTCACCTCTATCAAGGAATTGACATTAAGGAATGAATTTTCAAGGAAGAAAGAGAAATCGAGAGATTTTTAAAATTTATCCTGTTAAAAAAAGATCAGTAAGCATTTCAGATTGCTTTTCTTTAAATTCTATTTCTGCCAAATTCAACAATGATCGCATCTGAATGAGCTTCCTGGATTTCCATCGGTAATTCCATTAAGCTTAGTAAGTAAACTCAAGTTGCAAATAGTAGTAAGGAACTCAATAAATGGGAATTGTTTACTGATGAGAATCCTACATAGAGAAACTCTTTACTTGCCAATTCCCTCGTATATCCAGAGTCTTCCAATAAAAGTCTGAAACAGAAGTTAGGCCATCAAAGATTTAGGTAAGCTTTTACCTCCCTCCTTCTTATTAGCTTTTAGAAGTTCGGAAAAAATATTTGACAGGAATCTAATAAGTAAAGCCGATGAGAGTGTTGCTTGATACAAAGTATTTTCGAGAATGAGTCAAAATTCTTTTTAAGAGCATGTGAAAATAATTCTTTTGAAAACATAAAAAAAAATTTAATCCTCTAAGGTTGGAATAATATTTATCTGCTTTTATTTTTATCAAAAAATAAAAGACAAGAAAGTGAGCGATTGGTTATATCTTGAAGAATATCCTAATCTTAAAAAAGAAATGTTACCAATATATCGAACACATTGTTGTCGAATGTGTGAATGTATCGAATTTGAAAACTATCTTCAAACTATTTTCTCTGTGAAAACGATTAATAATAAAAAGGTTATATATAGATAGAAAATAATTTAATGTGATAAAAATAAATTATTAGTGAAGCAAAAAAATATTTCAAGATATATACCTAAGGTTAGTAAATATTATTCGAGAAAGTAAAAAGATTACTTGTAGTAAACTTTTCATGTGTTTTTTTATTTCAGTTTTTAATATATTAATACTCGTATTTTTAATATATTATTTATTATATGTATATGGGCATATCCACGAAAAGTGTCATTTTCTCTCAAAAAAAAGTTACAAAATCAATCTTAAGGCACACTTTTCAAACTTTTTTCCTGCATTCTACATACATACAGAAACTCATTTTTTAGGGTGGTAAATAACTTTGCGCATGTGCGCAGTTTGCACAAAGTATTGAAACAAATAAGACCATCAATTTCATTGAATTAATAATATTTTTGAAATTGAAGGTGAAATAGGATTGTTTTTCCTTCTTAAATAAAAAAACTCTTTTGTCCAAAAAATATTTTCAGACAAGTAATTCTACAGAAAAAAGTAATATTTTTCCATTATTTGACTATTTTTTGTAATATTTCAAAATATTCTGAATTTTTGAATAAAATGTTTATACAAAAGTTATTCCTTTCAAAAAAAAAAAAAAAAAAAAAAAAAAGCGGAACTTTTTTGTATAGTAAATTTTTTTTGTAGACATTTAACTTTTGAACATGAAACGTCTTTAGGACATCAATTGGACTGACATAAACTTCCTAGGAACATCTTTAGAACGTTCTGAGGACGTTAATGTTTTTGTGCCCACTGGGATATTAAGTAATTTTAATAAGAATTTTGAACCATATTAAAGGGATTTTATAGAATCTTACGAAACTTATGGAGATTTCTGAAATTAGACAAGGGATTACAAGTTTCTATATTTCAAAAATTATAAATTTCTCAATTATTTTGTATACTAGCAAAAGGTGTGCAAATTTCAATAAATTTTATGCGTTAAAAACGCTGCTTAAAGAGTAAAAGTCGATGGGTGAGGAGTACTATTAATCAACCTCGACAGGTGACGTTCATTATCTACAGTGTTGACGTAGGCAGGGCACAACTGTATTTAAAAAAGAAGGATTGTAAGCTGAGTAAACGCGAGCCATTAACCAGTTTGAAAAATGGTAATATTTTCTTGACAACATTTTTCAACCTTGAAATCTTAATCCTTTTCATTAATGAGAATCTATTAGTTTTCATATTCAAATTCAAATTCATATTACTTGGTAGACTGTTGTGCACCACAAATTAAATTACCTCTCAGAGTGAGTTTTAATTCTTTCTGCATAGTTTAGAAGAATAAACTACTTTAAAATATGAAAAAAGTTGAAAAGTTTAAAAAATTTGGAAACTTTCCGAAACTCGATTGATACTCCCGGCGTTACTTCAAAAGCCAGTGTAGAAGAAATATGAAAGTTTTTATTAACCAATCAAAATGCAAAACAGATCTTATGGTTTACCTTCAGAGAGTTTTCTGTGTGAACTTTGTATCCTGAACTGGTGTATTGTAACGAAAAATAAATAAACGTGAAACTATGAAAGCATTTGAGACGTTCTCAACATTTTCACGTAACTTTCGGTTTAAATTGCAAGCATTCCCTTAGTCTTTGTTGATTAAAATCGAGAACAAAGTTTCGTCAGATAGTAGATCACTTCCCTGAAGTATTATAGACTGCTTAAAATTTAATACAGGATTTAGCTTTAGAGATTGCTGGATTATAAATTTAATATTCGATTCAAGTTTACAAAGTCTGTGTGATACACCAATTCGAAAGATAACCAATAAGTAATGTTAAACAAGAATTTTAAGTTCATAGTCGAACATCTTTGGAATCTTAAATAACTATAGTAAAAATATGTAGAAAACAGAATCTACTTATACAAAACTGAATATCTGTTCGTATCTGAAGATCTTTGAAAAATTTGAGAACTTTCAAACTCTGGAATTTCTAAAACATTTTGAATTCTCCGTGCAGAAATTTTGACGAGGTTCTGAATCGGTCATGGTTAGTTTTCCTTCCTTCTGATGTGACCCTAACCAGGTTAACTGGCAAGGCTCACACAAAGCTTCTAATGCTTTGAGAAAATATTACCCTACTTAAGGAAAACTGGCCAGGGCCTTGTCAGTTATTTACCCCAAAAAATACCCTAGTAAATACCCCACCTAGGAAAAACTGGTCAATACCCCACCAGGATTTAAAAACTATTCTGCGCAATCAATATTCATAATATTTGATTATGAAACAATTTAACTTTCTGAAAACAAAAGTCCTATTATAAAAAAGAGGTATTCATTTTATATAGAAACAATAAGTGATTTTACAGAATTTCAAAATAGTTCATGACAGTTTCAAGATTTTAGAGTATTAACTTTTTCTTAAGTATTTTAAAGGATTTCTATAAGATTTCAAGTGATTTTAAGGAATTTAAGGAGAATTAAAAAAATTATTTAGTGATTCTAGGGAATTTAAAAGGATTTCCAAAGAATATAAGGATTTTACAGAGCTTTTACGAGATTAAAAAAATTATAACATATCCTAAAGGACTTGAAGAGATTTTAGTGTATTTTAAGTGATTTCAAGTGATTTTAAGGAATTTAAGAGGGTTTTAAGAAAAAAGCGATTCTAGGGAATTTGAAAGAACTTCTAAGAATTTCAGGATTTTCAAGAATTTTAAGTCGGCTTATAGGAAGTTTAAAGCAATTTCGAGAGATTTCAAATTACTTAAAAAAGGTTTTAAAGAAATTCAAAAAAAAATCATAATATTTTTAGGACTTTCAATTATTTAAAAATATTTGTAAATATTGTAAGGGATTTCTAATGACGTTCAAAAATGTCAAAGGATTTTAAAAGAATATGAAAATATTTAAGAATTTTCAAGAAATTTCACATGCGAAAGGGTGTCTAAATATTTCAAGTGAATTTAAGAAATTTTAAAGTATTCAAAAAAGTTTGAAAATTTTGAAGTAATTTAAAAATAAAAGAATGGTTTAGTATTCTTTAAAATTTGTTAAACCTCTTGAAATTTGCTGAAAAATATTCTTGTAACTTTTTAAAATCCTTTTAAATATCTAGTTATTAAAAATTATGAAAATAATGTAATCATAAAATGTGGTTTAATAATAATCCTTTCTTAAAAAATAGATGACCTGTCGAGTGTCCGCAGTTTATTCGTGATTTGATTGGTTGAGAAATGATCACGTGGGATTATCACAAGTGCGTAACGTGAAGTAATTATATAGGCGCGCGAAGCGCGGTGTGATGTTCTAGTCCTTTCATAAAAAATAGATGACCTGTCGAGTGTCCGCAGTTTATTCGTGATCTGATTGGTTGAAAGATGGTCACGTGGGATCGTCACAAGTGCGCAACGTGAAGTAATTGTATAGGCGCGCGAAGCGCGGTGTGATGTTCTAGTTTTCATAAAAAACCGATTTAAAGTTCCTAGAAATATATTTTGCCGTATTTGTCAACAATATACAAATTATTAAATTTTCCAATATATAAATATAACCATCTTTTATTTTTGCATAAGAATAATCAAGTGTGAAAAATGTTGGTATTTCCCTATTTTTATCCGATGTTTCACAGTAAAAACAAGAGTCTTAAATAGAATCCACTTTTGGGTTCCAATGGAGATGCAACAAACCAGAACTCCTACGGTGTGAAATTCACTCACTTTCGAAAATGGGTCCAAAGGAACCAAATTATGTCATCCAAAATAACCACATTACTTGATAGATGAGCACAAAACAAAAACAAGTGAAAGAGCCTTTACAGATAACTTCATGTCATCAAAGGAACCACTTTTAATAGTTCTTTACTTCTGATTAACACCCCGATTTTAACAGATTCTAAAGGAACTACTTTTTCAATGGAGCTGCAACATCGTGGAACCTCTAGTTTTTTCTGTGAATTGGTTTCAACGTGAAAAACTCTTCAATGCCCTGTTTCATTATCAACAAGTTGGTATCAATGAGATATTACTACCTTATCATTGCCCCATAATTGCCCAATTATATTAAAATATTTTTATCGAAAATAGAATATATTTTTTTAAAAATGACGTAGTTCTAACACTCAATTAAATTATGTGTAAAAAATTATTCTTGACTCCAACAGTGTATTTTTAATAAATACTAAAATAATCACAAAAATTTCAGAAATTCACTAATTGTTATTGAATTATATTCACCCAAAATTCAATAAATGCGGTGTGATATTGATCAGTTTGTGTATATAATATTCAATTCAATAACAAATGGTTTCCTGTCGCGCTCCAGTTATTACACATAATTTTATCATTTTTCAAGTAGAAAATATGAAATAAAAATATGTTTTATGATAGTGGATTTACTCGATGTAGTCAGATAACGTTTATTTTTCAGTTGACTGATGTATAATAAACATTTCACGAACATACCCAATTACTGCTCTCCATTGTATTGTCTGTGCTTACATAGCACATTATCTAATAATTTATAGTTCATAAATACTCTCTAATAAACTGAATGAAGCACAACGAAATTTCCGTGCCGTATTTTATCGTTCTTTATTACGCTGCACCTGCTGAGCAGATCGATACTTTGCTCAAGTCGACATACGTTACCAATAAGGCTTCACAAAGAATTGAGTGTTTTTCTAAATATATATCGATTTTTGAAAATATCAAAGAAAATAACAAGAGGTTCATAAAGTTAAGAAATTTCTTAACTTTATCAGAGTGACATATAATACCATAATTCACACTACTAAAGATTAAACTGTATTTTGGTGAATGATCGAGTTATGCAGTAATTGTATAATATCAACTTTCATGATAATGAAACCTTAATATCTACTATAATTATAGCTATTAAAACATATTACACGCATCTACTTTCTTAATAATTGTACTATATGGGGATTTTTTAATTACTTTTAAAAAATTGTGATATTTTATTGAGCTAAAATTTCAGACGACTACTTACACGAATTTTTTTCGTCTTTAAAAATTTTGAAACATTTTAAACGATTTCAATAGATTTAGAATAATTTGAAATGATTTCAAGATGTAACATTTAGGTGATATTTTAAGTGACTTTAAGGATTTTCAATGGATTTCAAATGAATTTAGGGGATTTTGTAAAGACCTTAGGATATTTTGATTAATTTTAGGAAATTAAAAGGGATTCTAAAGAGACTTTAAAGGATAAAGAAAGATCTTAAGCAATCTTCAAGGATTTCAAGATATTTAAAAAAATTTCAAGAGGGTTCAAGAAAATAAGAGATTTTAAAAAAAATTAACGGATAGGAATTTGAGGAAAGTTGAAGAGTTTTTGTAGTCGACTCTCGTGCTTTGGCAAAAAGGAAGGCAAGAGGACACAATTTTATTTGAAAGATGTACGCTGAAAATTGTAACACCTTCGTAATAAGGGTCTCCGATTTCCAAATCTCGAGCTCTAACTGGGGTCTTAACACCCTAAGGGTTCCAGAACACCAAGGTTTAAAAGCGGAGATTCAAAAATTGGAACACAATATTTTTGCCAAGGGTCACTTTTTGAGAATGATCACTTACGATAGGGAGAGAAAATGGGATTTGAGGTTAGCGTTAGATACACAGGATTCGAGACCTGGTATCTAGTGCTAACAGCATCAAGAGAAATGGATATAAGAAGTGTAACTAAAAGACTTTAGATTCCTTGGTGAAGTCAATTTTAACGCCGAGACTGAACTACTCAGTGGAAGCGCGATCGAGAAATGCTCTAGGTCTGATAGTTCGACTGTAACTGTAGTAAAACTGAATCATTTTGGCAAGAGAGCACCGTACTTATAAAAGCTGGCTGGGTGGTCGATGGTGGGGACGCGCAACGCGATTGGTCGTTGCTGTGTAGCTCGAACCAATCAGAAGCGCGCCCCTCCCAATCGCCGGTCTTCTAGCGCTAGGAAAGTCCCGTAGACAGGGACGGCGCAGACAGTATGGATACCATGGATAAATCCATACATGGAAATTTTCATGTATGGAAATTCCATACATGAAAAACTGTCTGGAATTTATATCTAGAAATGATGGACAAAGGAAAACAAAAAGAAAAGAAAAAATTTCGGTTGACCCCCCTCCCCCCTACACCGATGTTATATCGTAAATCCATACATGGAAAAAATGGGCTGCGCCGCCCCTGCCCGTAGAGTCGTTGAATATCCAGTGATAACTGGATTTTTCTGGTAAAACTACACTGAAAAAAATTTGGTACAGTTGCTGTCCCATGTGGTAGAGATGTTGCATTAAATGCGAGAAGAGTTGCGCCACTTACATTTGGGCACGCTGCGTTCCCACTGTGGGACAGCAGTGCTCCTTTTTGATAGAGCAGTTGACAGTACTGGAAGGAATACAGCGCTCCTACCGGCAGAGGGAGAGAGTTTCTCCAAAAAAAAGTATAGCTGCTAACCTAAAACGGCGCTGCAGTCGCCCTTTATTGTGGTGAGGCACAAGAACTAGAGGTAGTACAGTATCTCTACCAAATTGTTTTCAGTGTAGAAAACACGGTAATGGCAGACCGCGTAGCTTCTTCCAAGAAGAGAGGGCCGTTATTTTTGCTTTGTCCAGTCTCGTCGATATAATTAGATTTATTTGTGAAGCATATTCTCAGAAATACAATGGGTATTTCGAATGTGAATAATAGATTGTTTTGAAAGGTTTGGCTTGAGGGAAAAAAATAAATATTGTTGCGGGCGACAATTTAAAGATACTTTAATAAATTCCAAAGGATTTTGAAATATTTTTAACGATTTTAAGATTTTTCAAGTGTTTATATTAAATTTTAAAGAATTTCAACATATTTTAAATGAATTCAAGAAAGTTTAAGAATTTTTAAAGGATTTCAAGATATTTAAAATGATTTTAAGATATTTCAAGGAATTAATTCTAATGAAATCCTTTAAAATCACTTGCAATTTCTTCAAATTAATCAAAATCTCTTAGCATCCTTCGAAATTCCCTAAAATTTACTAAATCTAAATTTAATAAAATAAATCTCTTTAATTCTCTTGAAATTCCTTAAAATTACTTAGAAATATTTTGTAATGCTTATTTAAAGTCTCTTCAAAATTCTTTAAAATTCTATGAAATCTATAAAACTGCTAGGCAATGCTGGATATAAATTTCTGCCAGTGAATAAATAAAAATCTTGTGTTTTGGAACCTTTTTTTTTATATTTTTATTCCAATAAATGTAAAAATAAAAAATTGTCAGACTGGACGTCTGAAACTTCAACCTAATTGCTATTTTCGAAGAATGAAATCGAATATTGTTTTCCTATTCCTTCTGCTCTTAATTATTCGTATCTCCTGTAATTTTCAATTGTAATATAAATATCTACCTCAATGATAATGTTGCTACAGAAAAGCGTGCAACCCTTTCACGTAAAGCATAAAGGAAAAGTCGAAAGGAAATTATTAATCCTTGGACAAGTAAACCTCGTTAATTCGGTAGGTACATGACCCGGGGCTTCATTAAAACAAGCCGGAATTGCGGCGCCAAAACTTAAGTGGCAAACTTTGCGTATTCAACCTCAATGAGATCGATTAAAAGTTTGTTTAATTTTTTGAAATTTTAGATTTCTAAAAGGAAAGCTCCTATATAAATATATTCCAAGGCTATTTACAGAATTTTCCACTCTGCTTAAATAAGTAAGTATCAACTGGGAAGTTGGTTCTCGACACCAAAAGCTTTTTGAAAGTTGATCAACAACTGAGTATCCCATAAAATTAAACATTCTTAATTGCAATAAGGCGTGTTCTGGAAAATTCGGAATAACACTGGAATATTCTTCAATGGTTTACATTTTAATACGTGCTTGAACTAATTAACGTATTCTAGAAAATTTTACATATGTCAGAGTTAGAGATAAATGAAGACCTTCTAAGTAACAAATGAAAATTATTTAGTCTGACAGCTTCTAAGTAGTATAAGTCATTTTAAGTCAGAAATGAGGGATGCGAAGTAGTGTAAATTATATTGGATCAGAAACATGTATATATTTAACTGATTTGAAATTCACAAGGTTGCTAAAAACTCCCAAAGTTGAAATTCCCTGATAATATAAATGTAAATAACGCACAACATGCAAATCTGACCTGTAGGAAACCTGATTAATTCAGGAGAATTTAACTACATGTAACTAAATTCAACTAATTTTCATTCAAGTCAAGTGAATTCAAAGTGGATTTTGCGAAATTGAAGGAGTATTCTAATGCAATTCATTAATTGTTTCCTCATATTTTAATTTAATTCAATTAAATGCAATCATAAACTTCAATAAAATTTCAAGTTAACAATTAAAGTTCCTTTGTTTTTTGCATTCACTTCCACTCTCCTTCCCTAAAAAAGCTTCCATCTGGTAAAAAACAACTGTACATTTTTTTCAACTGTTTTGTACAAGGAGATTTTGGGTCCCATGGGGGTTTTAAACCACCCCAACCGTAAAAAATACGTATTTTCTCACAGATGTGATAAAAGAAATTTATAGTTTTGCCTAAATATCGTATAAAATTGTGAGAAAAAGGAATAAAACGAAAAATTATTAAAAAGTTGAAAATACTCCGGCTGAAATAAAAAATATACCCCCTTTTAAATAAACAAAAAAAAACAACTTTCGAATTTCTCACAAATAGATATTTTTTAAATAATCTTCGTGCTTATTTTGCTTGAAATTCAAGCAAAATATCAGAGGATCTCAAGTAGTAATGATAATTTAAATTGAGAAATATGAGATATCTAGTAGAGTAAGTAGTTTTAAGTCAGGCGCGTGGGATTCCAAGTGCTATAAGTTATAAAACATTGTAGATCTCTCCAGGGTTTAAGTAGTATAAGTCAATTCAAGTCAGGCAGCTCTTGAAATAGTAACAAAATCTTCAAATTCCCTACCCTACCTCACCGAAATGAAAAAATGCAATCCTTCGAGAGGTTTAAAATACAGATAAGTGTTTTTTCTTTCAAGTAACTTAAAAGCTATCACAATTTCACGAAAACCTTCGAAATTCCTTAAAATTCGTGAAAAAATCTTAAAATTCCTATAAACCTCTTGAAAAACCTTAAAAATTCACAAAAACCTACAAAATCATGAATCTCTTGAAATCCATGTTAAAATTCATGAAAATTTCTAAAAATTCCTAGAAACCTTTTAAAGTTTCTTAACATTTAAAATCTTTTAAAACAATTAGAAATTTTCATCAAATTTCATGAAATCCTTAAAAATTTTTTAATATTTTAAAAAGTAGAAAAATCACTTGAAAACTCTTAAAATTTTCCAAACCTTCAAAGTCCTTGTAAATTCTACAAAATCTTTTTAAAAAGTCATAAAAATGCTCTGAAAACCCACAATAAAATTCCCTGACAAGTTTTAAATTCTTTTAAATTCCATAAAATATTTTAAAAATCAGAAAAATCTCTTGAAATCACTTAAAGTTATTAGAAATCTCATAAAATTCCATGATATCCAAATTTCAAAACATTTAAAATCCCTTTTAAAATCGCTAAGAATTCTTAAAAGTCTCTTAAAATTTCATAAATTCCTTTAAAATTTCACAAAATATCCTAAAATACCTTTAAATTTCTAGAAACCTCTTGAAATTCCTTACAAATTCAGAAAAACCTTCAAAATCATTAATCTCTTGATATCCATGTTAAAATTCCTGGCAATTTCTAAAAATTCGTAAAAACTTCTTGACGTTTCTTAACATTTAAAATCTTTTATTATAAAATCATTAGAAATTTCATCAAACTCTATGAAATCATCTTAGAAATTTGATAATATTTTAAAAACTAAAAAAATCTCTTGAAAACTCTTAAAATTCTACAAAAACCTTCGAAATCCTCGTTAATTCTATAAAATCGTTTTAGAAATCATAAAAATCTTCTGAAATCCCTCAATAAAATTCCTTGAAAAGTTTTAAATTCCTTTAAATGCCATAAAATATTTTCAAAATCAGAAAAATCTCGAGAAATTCCGAAAAAAAAATCATAATACTTTCAGGACTTTCAATTATTTAAAAATATTAAATATAACATTTTGTTATTTTTTTTTAATGCCTCTTATATACAAACTTGATTTTCAGTGATTTTCAAAAAGGAAAAATCTTACGTAAGAAATTTTTTTGACCACGTAACCCCCCACGTAAGGTCAGCATAGAAAAATGCTTACCCCCCCCCCCCCACCACCTAAAAACCTTACGTAACCTCAGTTAACATTATTAGAAATCTCATAAAATCCCATAAAACTCTTACAAACCTTTTGAAGTCGCCTAAAATTTCACGAAAACCTTAGAAACCGCTGAAAATCTTTGAAATCTGTTTAAACTTTTAGAAAACTTTTAAAACTCCACATTTCAAACTAGCTGTGAAGTTGTATCAACTTTTGTGCTCATTCAATGAGCACTTTGCTTCCTGTAAGCAAATATGATTTGCTTCCTCATAGAAGAAGCATTAAGCTTCGATATTACTTGTTTCCATTTATATTTCCAGTTATATTTGAAAAATTCATTTTTAAAAAATTAATGAAGCATTACTTTTTTATTTTTTAATGAAATACATTAATCATATAGGTCAATCGATTCGTCTCGACATAAGGAATCTTCATTTTCCTTACGTCAACTCAAGATTTTGATTATTTGAAAACATATAGAGAAAAATTAACTTTCAAAATTATAAATAAACATAACTTCCTTATTTTAAATGAAATGCATTAATCATATAGGTCAATCGATTCGTCTCGATGAAAGGAATATTCATTTCCCTTGCACAAGCTTTAAATTTTCAATATTTGAGAAGTTATAATGGAAAAATGAATTTTACGAAAATTATAAAAGTACATAAAACTTTTAAAATTAAATATTTTGTGAAACCCTTAAAAGAAATTCAACTAGGTATATAGTTGAATAACTATGCAAAATTTCATCAATTTATCTCTACGCGTTTTCAAGATATTGCAGGATCGTGACACACACACACACACACACATCCGGACAATTTTTCAGGACATCATACTAGATATATTGCCCTTGAAATATGTTCAAAAAAACCTTTTTTAGGATACTGGATTTTGTCACCACTACAAAGCTTCCTCTATGAGGAAGCAAAAATTTAGAATCCCTTTTAAAATCGCTAAGAATTCTTAAAAGTCTCTTAAAATTTCATAAATTCCTTTAACATTTCACGAAATATCCTGAAATCCTTAAAATTCAACGAAATCTTTTTAAAATCAAAAAAATCTTTTGAATTTCGTAAGAATCACTTAAAAATCGTCAAATTCCCTTAAAATTTCTAGAAACCTCTTGAAATTCCTTTTTAAAAAAGTGCTTTCTCTCTAAAAATTTTTGAAAAATCTCGCATATAAGTTTGAAATCTGATTGGCTTTGGAATGACTTCAAGTTGTAAAAAGAAAAACAATGGTATGTCACGTATACTATTTTTCATAACATCAATTGAAAATTCGACTTTCGATCTTCAGTTGTTTTTTACTTTCAACCCGCTATGAAGGCATCGAAAGTCGAATTTACAATTTTGATGTTATGAAAAATAATTTCTTATTGGTCTGCTAGTATACACTGATAGACTTTCTTTTCCAATAAATAATAAAAATGTATGAAAGTTTAGTATACTGTATATCAAAACACTGCAAAATGTGAAACTTTTCTAATTATTCATATTACAATACCAGTCTTTAATAAGTTTAGTCTAAAAATTGGTATTTGGAATACGAAGTATTATGAATCTGTATTTCAGAAATTAATCGTATTGAAAAACGAGAAAATGAATATCATAATCTGTAAAACTTATATTCGAGAAATTGACATTATGAATATGAACATGCCAGCTAACCTTCACTCCTTTGTATAAAAATCTTGATTTTTCGTATAGTATCGTTTCATTCTGTGTGTATATATATATAGGTATACCCGAATCATCTCGAATTTTGCCGAAATTTTACTTTTTATTGCGGTCCCAATGTCTCTGTGTTAGTCGTGCTGTTTACTTCTTCTTTTTCTTCTATGTGATTCTTTTTAACGATGAGTCATAATTTTTAGTATAGTGGCTTTCAAATTCTCATATTCTTGTATTAAAGTTTGAAACGATTATTTTAGTTTCTGGAATCATTTATATTAATGTCGTATTCAAACGATTGAAAACCACTATATCAATTTTTGATACAAAGTCACTTTTCACAGTGTTTTGATATTCTAGAATACTAAAGTTTGATACATTTTTACCATTTATTGATAAAGAAAGTCTATCAGTGAGAAACATAAATATATACAAAGAAACATCTCAGAATTGCGAGAAAGAGTCTGAAAGTGGGCGGAGCTAATTAAAGTTGCAAGACATGCTTTAGAAAGTATGTAGTTGTTGGAAAGCCTCATTGAAGAATAATAAGCACCCAGTGTAATACAGAGAGGTGCTCTCAACGATAGTAATAGATGAAATTTTAATAACTCGTTGCAACGTATCTTCCTTGTTTCAGAGTCCGACACCACCGCAGTACGTGTTCTGGTATCACAATAGCCGGATGATAAACTACGACACTGCTCGTGGTAGCGTCACTGTACAAAACGGTCCAGGACCAACCCAGAGCCGGCTCACCGTTCGCCAAGCGATCGAAACGGACTCGGGCAATTACACGTGCAGTGCTTCAAACACTAAGCCTGCATCGATCTATGTCTTCGTTACTGAAGGCAAGTGTGCATATACTTCTCTTTATGTGCGATATCCTACAGCTCGAACTTGACACAATCACTGTCATTACAACCTACAATGCGCAAACTCTACGAACTTTCGAGTATAATGCCACAAGTCAACCACAGCCTTCCTGTTTCACGCAATCTGAGACATTCATCAGAACTTATACTACTCTGTGCTTTGATAGTTCAAATTACAAAAGCGACATCGACCTAAAACTAGACTAGTTGAAGCTTTTGATCAAGTTGAGAAAAGTATTTAACAAGGACGGAATTTTTAATCCGATTATCTGCTGGCTTAGTTTCACTTCTTGGATATAGCTAACGACATGGAAAACTTATATAAGAAACCTTGGGAGTTATAAAGACATGTTTTGGATAAAATGATTAAATTCTAATTTTAGTAGAATTCTTTGGATGTATGTAGTTAAGAATAAAGATTATTTTTATTGAAATGATTTATTGAGAAACACTAAAATTTCAAGATTTTTTAAGTGTCAGATAAGATTTAATAAACTTGGAAAGTTTTTGAGATTGCGAAAGATATTGGAAGGTTGTAAAAAGTTTAGAAAGACTTGAAGATATTTCATGAAACTTCATGGAGGTTTTAAATTATTTGAGAGGCTTTTAACAAAGTTGTAAGAGATTCTAAGATTCAGAAAGTTTTCAGAAGAGTTTAGTATTTATTAGTACTTTTATGTTGCATTTGTAGATTTGAATTGTGTTGCAGGCTTTAGAAAGAAGCAAAAAAATCCTGTTAACTTCACAAGAGCACTTGTTAAAGTAATAACAGGCATTTTTTTCATCGAACATAAAAAACATGAAACATAAACCCGTGCAGAATTTTTTATGGGGTTCTGACAGGGTCCTGGTCAGTTTTCCCTATACTTCTGATGTGGCCTTAACCAGGTTAACTGGCAAGGCCCACACAAGGCTTGAAACGCTTAGGCAGAATATTACCCTACCCAAAAAAGGCAGGGATTTTTCATGATATTAAAGAATATTAAAGGATTTTAAAAAGATTTCAAGTGATTTTAAGAAATTTAATAGGGTTTCAAGGAATTTCCAGTGATTCTAGGGAATTTAAAAGGATTTTAAGATATTTTCCATGATTTCAAAGATGTCAGGATTTCCTAAAGGATTTCATAAAAATTTAAAGCGATGTAAATAGATTTCAAGTTATTTTGAAGAATCTTTAAAGAAGTCCTGGGGAATTCCAAGATTTTAACTTAACTTTAAGATATTGTTAATTTTTTCAGTGGATTTTAAGTGATATTGTAAATTTTTTAAGGGATTGTAAAAAAACTTCCAAGAATTTGAGGATTTTCAAGAATTTTCACAAGATTTTAAATACTTCTAGAGAATTTAAAGATATTTCAAGAGATTTAAAATGTTTGTAAATATTGTAAGGGATTATTAATGAAGTTCAAAAATGACAAAGGATTTCAACAAAACAAGA
The DNA here is from genome assembly GCA_900474325.1 of Synergus umbraculus. NCBI lineage: Eukaryota > Metazoa > Arthropoda > Insecta > Hymenoptera > Cynipidae > Synergus > Synergus umbraculus. The sequence goes on along the minus strand of UCOK01020155.1, from coordinate 2,655 downwards.
AAAAATTAAAGAATTTTCAAGAAATTTCAGTTATTAAAACATGCTAAAGACTTTTTAAAGATTTCAAGTGATTTTAAGGATTTTAAGGGTATGTGTTACTTACCATAAGAGCAAGTTTTTAAACCCGGTTTTTTTCTACAATTTTTACATTTTCAAAAAAATTTTAGTCAACATCTGTCCATGTTCACATTCTTGACGGATATTGACTATAATTTTTTTGAAAATATAAAAATTGTAGGAAAAAAATCGGGTTTAAAAACTTGCTCATATGGTAAGTAACACATGCCCTTAAGGAGATTTTAAGAAATCTAAAGTGATGCTAGAGAATTTAAAAGGATTTCCAAAGAATGTATGGATTCTCCAGAGCTTTCACAAGAGCTTTCACAACTTTAAGTGATTTTAGTGTATTTTAAGAGATTTCAGGTGGTTTTAAGGAATTTAAAAGGGTTTCAAGAAATTTCAAGTGATTCTAGGCAATATAAAAATATTTTAAGATATTTTTCAATATTTCAAATACATATGTATAATATATTATAAATAGATATAAATAGATTTCAATTATTTTAAAGAATATTTAAAGGAGACAGAGAAATTCCAATAAGATTTTAAATTATCTTAGTGAATTTAAAGATATTTCAAGAGATTTTAAGAGATTCAAAGAGGTTTTATAGGAAATTTGTGTGATTTTTAGATATTTCAAGATTTTAGAGTATTAAAAATTTTGTTTGAGTATTTGATGGTATTTCTAATGATATTAAAGAATTTTAAAGGATTTCTAAAAGATTTCAAGTGATTTTAAGGAATTTAATGAGATTTTAAGAAATTTTAAGTGATGCTAGGGAATTTCAAGATTTTATATTAATTTCCACATTTTGTTAATATTTTTAAAGGATTTTGAATGTTGTTGAAATATTTTTAAAGGATTGTAAAAGATTTTAAATGATTTTAGGAAATTTAAAGATATTTCAAGAGATTCTAAGTGGTTTTATAGGAATTTTAAAGAGATTTCGAGAGATTTGAAATGATTTTAAAAAGTTCTTAAGGAATTCCGAAAAAAATATCATAATACTTGCAGGACTTTCAATTATTTAAAAATATTTGTAAATATTGTAAGGGATTTTTAATGAAGTTCAAAAATAGCAAAGAATTTTAAAAGAATATAAAAAAATTAAAGAATTTTGAAGAAATTTCACGTGCCTAAGGATTTCTAGAGATTTCAAGTGAATTTAAGGAACTTCAAAGCAATCAAAAAAGTTTGAAAATTTTCAAGTAATTTGTCAATAAGAAATGTTTTAGTATTCTTTAAAATTTGTTAGACCTCTAGAAATTTTTTGAAATTACTAAAAACTCTTTTAACTTTTTAAAATCCATTTAAATATCTAGTTATTAAAAATTAAGGGGTCAGTCTAGTAACTCGCACCGAAAAAAACACGATTTTCGTGAATTTTTCTTGAGATACTGGATAAAGGTTATCATATAAAAGTTTTTAGGCTTAGTAAATACACTCTTGAAGTACATATGTTATTATATTTTCATCATATTAAATAGCTTTTATATAGTGTAACTAATTCAGATTGAGATTGAGAGAGAGAGAGAGAGAGATTGAGAGAGAGAGAGAGAGAGAGAGAGAGAGAGAGAGAGATTGAGAGAGAGAGAGAGAGAGAGAGGGGGGGGGAGGGGGGGAAGAGTCTATATCTGTCTAAAACGATATATTTTTCAATGAAGTATTAATATTTTATTTAAAAAACCATTTCAATCGGCAGTTAAGAGAAAAAGAGTATCTCAGTTACTCACGCAAGAGCAGAAGATTCACAAGTGGGTAATCGTTTATCGACTATCTTGAATTTTCTCTTCCTTCGCACCTCACTATACAGTTATAAGTGGACAAGTTCTCCACTTTCCCACTCATCCGTCTGGTGCTATATGCCTTAAGGTATAATTACGAGAAGTGGGTAGCCAGGTTCACTGGAGTCGCTAGGTACTTGGAAAGTTAGACTCATCGATCACCCACCGTTGAGAAACTTATAACATATATGTAATGGATCTGCCCAGTATCGAATTTAATAGAGGCTATTTGACACTTTCGATAAACGCGACAATTGGTAACTTGAGCTCAATCATTATGCTAAATTACGAAAATGCATAATTCATAACTACTTGATCCATTTGAATAAATGATCATTTATTTTCTAGGCATTTAGTTGTAGCATTCACTCAGAGAAAAAATTCGGTTGATTCAATAAAACAGTTTGTTTAACCTAGTTTGTTTGTTGCAACTAAAAAATTTGGTCAACGCAACTAAACATTTGGTTCCTTTGAAAAAACGCAACAATTTCATATGGTCAACTCAAAGTAATTATTTGTTTGAGCATGTTTGGTTGATTCAACCAAATAATTTCTTTGACTAACTAAACATACCGACGCGATGCGTATGACGCTTATGCTGGTTGACGGCTCGATTGACGGTTGGCGTTGTGAAAGTGAATAGTATTTATTTAACAGTGTATAAGTGGATTTATATATTTAATAAGTGTATTTATATATATTACACGGAGAAAAATGGATAGTCAAACTGACTATCTGGAGTGTAAACTATAGGACAGCCTTCCAAGATAGTTAACCTGAAAATCTGGATATACAATCTGAACATTGGGA
>UCOK01020149.1:0-26306 GCA_900474325.1 Synergus umbraculus | reverse complement strand
GAATTTGATGAAATCTTTAATGATTTTAAGAGATTTTAAGAGTTGAAACATTTCTAGAGGTTGCTAGAAATTTTCACTAATTTTAATATGGATTTCAAGAGATTAATGATTTTGAAGGGTTTTATGTGAATTTTTAATGATTTTTATGTGACTTTTAAGAAATTCAACAGATTTTTAGGATATTAAAACGATTTTGTAGAATTTTATGAGATTTTAGGATATTTCGTCGATTTTTAAGGGATTTTAAAAGCTTTGTAAGAGTTTTCAGAGATTTTAAGGAATTATATGGGATTTCTAATAATTTTAGGTGATTTCGAGAGATTTTTCTGATATTTAAATGATTTCGTAATATTTTTAAGGATTTCATGGAATTTGATGAAATCTTTAATGATTTTAAGAGATTTTAAGAGTTGAAACATTTCTAGAGGTTGCTAGAAATTTTCACTAATTTTAATATGGATTTCAAGAGATTAATGATTTTGTAGAATTTTATGAGATTTTAGGATTATTTCGTCGATTTTTAAGGGATTTTAAAAGCTTTATAAGAGTTTTCAGAGATTTTAAGAAATTATATGGGATTTCTAATAATTTTAGGTGATTACGAGAGATTTTTCTGATATTTAAATGATTTCGTAATATTTTTAAGGATTTCATGGAATTTGATGAAATCTTTAATGATTTTAAGAGATTACAGATTATATAAAATATAATAAATTATATAATATTTAAAAAGAAGATAAATGCGCGCGCGGAGCGCGCTTTCGTTCTTGTAATTAAAATTTCTCTGAAAGTAACAAAAACCTTTATGAACATTGCACAGAATATTTTTTCTTAACAGAGAAAAAATACTGACTTTGTTTTTTTCTTGTTAAATCTCGCTCGAATGCATCACTAACCAGGAGAGCTTTTTAGCACTAAATAAAAATAAGGCTGAGTATGCCTCCTTGCAGATCTTAAAACGCGTTAAGAGACCCTCGAGCTTTTACCTCAATTACGACGCTTTTCTGTGAAGGACAGAATTTTTCTCGATGACTCGTACAATATTCAAATAGACTACCAACAAGCTTTTTGGAAGAACTTCTTTTCAGGTACTTGCAGGTGCTTTTTTTTTGCCGGGTGGTGGATGATTGCGTGCAATTTTGAGGACAACACGATCTCTTCTGGATTCTGTACGACGTCAGCGTTTCTTTTTCGAAGGGTTTGAGCTATCCCGGAAAAAAAGGAGTCTTCATAACATCACTATTACAGTTTACTACTTTCTCAGACGATGTGAAAAAATAAAGGAAATGCTTGAGGATTTTTCACGTAAACGGCTCAACTGCTCCTTTGGGGAAGGGCCTGAGTGGAGTTTCCTTCTTTTACGGACTTTCACGCCAACTGAATGTGGTCTTTGAGAAATATGTCTTTCATGGCTTTCTTTCATGTATTCTTACAATACATATGTTATATCTTGCGACCATATAAACAATTTATGATTCCACTCTTTTTCCCTGTCGATCATGTTTCCCAAAAGGCTAATTTCTTTAGCCCACACAATAAGAACTACGTTGCTTGCGAAAAAAATGAGTTCTTTGCAGTAGAAAAAGCTGCGAGAAATTTTTCAACTTCTGCTTGTCTCTCGACCTTGCTTTCCGCCGAGTATGCAGACGAGTGAAAATAAATTTCTGAGCTTTTTCGCGGTTGATACGCACACTGAAGCAAATTCCGGGCCGCTGCATGTTACACTGGCTCCACCACCCGTGCCTCGTTATAATAAGGTTAAAATTTTTTCAGAAGAATGTTCTCAGACTTTTTCGCTATCATTAAATTTATGATGCTCTTTCCATTTTACAGCTTTTGTGTAAATTGTGTAAACTCAAATACACTGAGTTATATGAAAAGATTTCTTTCTGGAAGTTTCTAGTTTATATCTTCTCGTTTATTTTTGTGCAACTGCAGGGAGAATCGATCGTAGACAAGCTCTGTTAAAAAGTTTTTCCGATGAGGTGAAACTGATTAAATTTTAAAGTATTAGAGTTTCCCTGTTTAAAATAAATTCGTAATAGCTCTGCATGGCAATTGAGAGTCGTAAAATATCTTATGGCTCTCTCAGAGTCTTCTGTTTAATATTCCTACGATGAAAAACCTGGATCAATTAACATTTTCTAATTATCTTAATAATTAACACTATAATATATATATATCTAATTAAGAATTTCATAATTTGCACACAGATGTTCCAAAGATTCAATATTCATTCAACCATTTTGTATACCTACTTTGGTAGAATTTAATTTACTTCTCATTGCATTTTCATTTGGAATGAATTGATCAAATAATTCTGCATAGAGAGTACTTCATTTATTTACCACAAACAATAATAAATAAAATGAACGAATGATTAAATTACAGAGTTGATTCAAGTGTCATAAACTCGGGTTTTTCTATTCATAGTCAGTTATTGAATATAGTTGTTTGCATTTCATTTAATTCATTTAAATCTGCTATAAGGACATCATTTATTTCCACTCGATAATTGTGCTTTATTAATTTAAAAGTTGTTTAATTGAACAAGATTAAAAAGGAACGAGTAATACAAAATTAGATTCAAGATTTTGTAGACAGCTGGTATTTATAAAGAATTATAATTGACATAAAATGTCAACTAATCTTTAATAGTCGAGATTTTTTTCATTTACAAAATTCTACTGTTTATACAGATATTTTCAGTTGGACAAAAGTTTCGAATATTCAGAACTTTTAACGGAAGACTTGTTCGCAAGCTTTAAATGACTCACTCATCAACTTCAGAGAGAGGTTTATTTTCGCTTTATTTATGGAAGAATGCTTTAAGAAGTCTTCAATATTATAACATAAACTTACCCAAGGATTTTAACTTACCCTAGATTTTCATATTTAATATTTTTCTTCTTTATAATAATGGTACTAAAGTTCAAGGTATGAAGGTACTCAAACATACTTTATTCAATTTTGCATAACATTTTCTGGTTTAAAAATCTTTTCGTTGATATAATTAGTAAATTATGATGATTAAAAAATAATGTAGGATTTATCAGAATATTCTGTTTTAGCATATGTGCGATAAATTATTCCAAAAAGAATAAATGATTGAGAAAATGAAAAGTATTTTAGTTCAATATTCAATTACTACTCGTATAACTAGGAATATATAATAATGGATGAATAAATTGCAACCTTCACTCATTTATTGGATTTTCACAAGTTTAAGCTTTTTCTGAAAATGGTACATTTATTTCACTCTGGAAGTACTGGTAATAGAAAAAGTGTTGACAGATCCAGGATATTTCTGTGGATTTTCTTTCTCGTACTGTGCGGCATGTATTTTCTTTTATTAGCTTCCGTCTGTCTGTTGCACAAGTCGGATATCTTGTTATTTCTCAGGTTATAACTCAAGGGAAAATATAAATGTAAGATTTCTTCAATTTTAAATAAGTTCGATCTTAATTGATTTTAAAATCCACTTTTAGTTTCTTTCCTTATACTAAATCCATATTAAATCCTTGCCTTGTCGAATATAAGACAACTGTAAAATATAGAATATTTTATAAAGTAACTTACTCAAGCTTAATATCTTGAGAATTTAAAAGATAAATGCATAAAAACCTACTTCTCCCAAAAGTGTGCTTTAAATGAACACGAGAGAGAGTTATATAACTGAATTTACTTTAGAGAGCTTTGAAATGAAGTCCTTTTTCTTCATATGAGACTTTTAAAAAGTTTTTCAAAGTATCAAAGATTTTTATTAGTTAAAATAGGAAAATTACAATCACAAAATACATATTTTAATCCTTGTCCCAATAAAAAACAATATTAATGCAAATACAGATTTTTTAATTTATTTTTTAGGTGTGCTTAAAGGAGATGATGGTAAGTCATTTTTTCGAATTCAGATAAATTACTGTAACCCAAACTCGACTGCATTTTCAATATTAATTAATTAGTTAATTATTTTTAAAGACAATGTCGATTATTTAGCATATAATTTGAAACGCAAATAGCACATTGGAAACTGGGTAATAGGAAGCTAAGATAGAACTTGACGTAAACTTGTCAAAGTCATTACCAAGTCACCTTAGAACTGAGACTGTTTGCGGCACCCTAAGCTGTGGAGTGTATTGTAGAACATAATTTGAATCCTCCAAAGTCCATTAGGCTGTGATGTATGTATAGACCGTGAAATACTATAGCTGAAATGTCATTTCAAGAAGTTCCACTTTCGCGAAGTATTATATCTAATACTGTAAGGATCTAGGCTGGGTTTGGTCTCCGAATTACAGTCCAATCGGGATGTCTGCACCCCTAGGGCTTTCTTGCTCTTCTCTCTCTCCCTCCATTCATCCCCCTCCAACATTTCATACCATTTTGCCAGCAACTTCCAGTCCCGGCGTCCTGTAAATCCCAAGGGTCTTTCTTCGATTCGAACTAGACGGATTTGTGGCACGCCAGGCTGAAGTAGAATACATCTCAAACTGCAAGACCAAAGTCGGCTGCGGATCAGACGGATCTGTTACTTCACTTTTCTTTCCAATATTCGAAGAAAGCACTTTCATAGAGACGATGCTGTCACAAGAAAAAGAAGTCTCACCCAAGCTCGCTCGCAATTCGGGATCTGCCAGAAAGACATAGACAAAGATTGCCGGTAACGAGCGATTTCTGCAAAAATGGGATACAAAAAAAATCACGAATGTATTGGTAGAGTGTTATTCTTTTTATTATGTGAATTAAGACAATTTTATCAATACTTTATTTGAATATATATGCAGCCAATACGGGTCGTCATCCATTCACTTTTTTCAAATGATAAATTATTTTTTCATTTATCGATTATTTTTTTGGAACATTGAGTTGAAGTTTCAGACGTCGTTTTGCATATTTTAAAAGAATTTAAAATATTTTCAGGATTTTTAAGAGTTTTTACAATGTTCCAGAGATTTTTTAAATTTTCTATAAATTTCACAAAATTTCAAGACATTTTAGTGGATTTTATCAAATTTTAAGTGATTTTAAGGAATTTCAAGGGATTTCAAAACATTTTTAGTGATTTAGATAAATTTTAAGGAATTTATTCTAAAGTGGAGTAAATCAGATGGAATCCCTTAAAATCTCTTCTAAAATTCCTAATTTGGAAAATTCCTCTAAAATTGCTCCTAGTAAATAAATAAAATTTTTCAGCTTTGGAAACCGTGGAAACATTTTTATAAAATATTTTTATTCCATTGAATATAAAAATAAAAACTCGTCAGTCCAATTTTTGGAACCGAATTTCAAGGTGAAAAAAGGAGCTTTTACGATAAGATCAGAGCTTAATTAATGCAAGTAGCGGTAAGTTTTGCGTTGACTACTTAGCCGTTACTTAGATGAACTTTGCACGACTAAAGTTTTAATCCGCAAATTGTTGCCTATAATATACATATAAGTGGAAAAGACGGGTGATGCATGTTTTAGGCGGTAATTAGGGCTTTAATTTTCTGGAGTAAAGCTCATTTCTCAATTTGCCTCTTTCAGAATTTTGTATCTAACACAGTTTATCAACTTTCCTTTCCATTATTCCTTTCTTAAATAAATGACACGAATTTATTTCAATGAATCAAGAATAATTTCTATAATAAAAAGCTTCTGACATAATTGAAGCTTTTCGAATCATAAATCCAACTACCTATCCTGTAATATAGAATCGATTCGTTCCTCGAAGGCAGACTCGTAATTAATATAAATTAAAACCACCTATCGCGCAGAAAAAAAAACGAATCATGACGAATTGAAAGTGCTTTCGGCGTTGGCGTAACTGAAAACAATGGCACATATTACAAACACAGCTAGTCATTACGACAATTTAATAGAAGATTTTTTTATGAACCATCGAAGCACGTAAGCTTTGCTGCTCAGACTTCCTCGTTAAAAGGAATAACCCAGTCAGAATTAAAAAACATTAGTTTCACCTGGGAGTATAAGAACTGCCACTAGGTAGCCGCTAGCCACCTACACTCAAAATATAGTTTACTGTTCATGCCAAAATTTTAATAAGCTCATGCAAATTAGCCAGTTATGTAAATCCCAGGAAATTTAACGTCCAGGTTACCACTTTGCGCGACACATGATATATGATTATTTTTATTACATCCTAGCTGTTGTTATTGCTTTTTTAAAGGTCTCAGCAGATTTTTTCGTGGAGGACCTTTTTCTACCTCTTTCACTACTCTAATTATATAAAATGTTTAATTAGCAGCAATAAGATATAATATATAAACATTTGTGATCTTTGCTGGCAATTGAAATGGAATTGCATTTAGACTTTAGACTACATGAATGTGGAGAAAACTAGTTAACAATAATTTCAAAGGATTAAGCTGTGAGTATTGCGAGCTTAAAATTTTAATTTTGTTGAAGTTATACTCGAATGGCGGCTAAAGCGTAAATCAAAAGTATTTACCAAATTACATATAGTATGATGATTGGTTTTTGGTGCAATTGGAAAGGAGGAATTTACAAACCACGATAATAATGTATGTGCGTAGTTAGTATCGATAAGTACCTTCTATGTGTTTTGCCATAATCCACGGGGTTAATTCGAGTTGTACTTTTATTTACAAGAAACGTGGGGATTTCGCGAAACAAAGCGCAACTCGGCTTTTGATAATAAATAATTCAGAGTGGTTTATTGTAGTACTCTGATAATCAGCTTTTGCTCTATTTCCAGTATTTAAGGTCGGCTTATAATTAATTGATTGAATTCTGTTTAAATTCGTTATCCCTCTACATTATTAAAAGTATAATACTATTTTTACAATTACTTAATTCATTCATTCATTCATGAAATTAGGCATTTTCCGGTTTTTTTAAATTGCGAATAACTGTCGCAGAATATAACTATATACATGAATATCAGTGGGAAATATAGAAGATATTTCAGATTATTATTCGACCTTGTAAATCCTATAAAGTGGCGCCATAAGAAAACCTCGCGATAAACAATTCCACCGCTTTATGAGCTTTTGCAATTTCCCCGCTTTTACTGCGAGAAAAAAGGCTTTCTCGAGATACTCGCAAAGGACTGCTCGGAAGGAAAGCTTGGAAGTGCTTGAACTGGTAAAGAAGAAAGGGGAAGTGGAGAAAAGAAAAGAAAAGAAAAAAACAAGTGGCAATAGGTACTAGTGAAGTGGAAATCCGTATACGCGAGGGTGTTGCAAAAGTCGTATCTCTGCGAAATGGTCCACACGTCGCTTGGAAACGGGTTTCACGGTCTTGGGGTGCAATAATTCCTGCAGCAATTAGATGTTTTATGATGGGCGAACGTTGAATTACGGTTGAAAGCTCATTGGCGTTTATACTCGTCGCACCTAATGTAAAAAAAAAAAGAAAGTATTTTTATGGGTACAGGGAAAATCCTGATCACAATAATTCATGCCAAGGAATAAATGAAAACCTGTAGGTTGTATAGGAGATGGCATAAACATGCCGAGAAGGTATTAGAATTTATGAATGGGGGAGGATACCTAATATTTTGCAATGTCTTTATTCTTCTTTATTTTCACCTTTCTCTTCTAATGAGGAACTATGCCAACAAGGTAAACCTTCGGAACCAATGTTTTTTTATACATTTAAGAAACAATCTATACCAAGGGGAGAAAGCACAATAGCTTGTGTTAGAAAATCAGCGCCAGGCTAAGAATTATTGAGTTGAAGTTTCAGACGTCTAGTCTGACGAATGAAAAAAATTTTTTTTTTTATATTTACTGGATTAAGAATGTCAAAAACAGTTCCTAAGATTATTTTATTTTATTTGTATTTACGAGCAGAAATTTACCTGGCGTTTCTCGGGATTTTAGAGGTTTTTTTTACAATCTTTTAAAATCATTAGAAATCTCATCAAATTCCATGAAATCTTTAAAAATCCTAAAGTCCTAAAATTATAAAATTATAAGGGATTTGAAAAATTGTTAAAGGATTCTGAGAAATTTTATTTCATTTTAGTGACTTTTGTGGATTTTTTAAATAATAATAATAATAAAGTCAGACGTTTTTATCAATTTTATTATATTTCAAGACACACTTTTAAGAATGTCACTTTCATGAGATTCTAAGTGATTTTTAAGGGATTACAAGAAATTTCAAGTACTTTTAATAAATTTTAATAAATTGCCAAGGAATTCAAAAGATTTCAAAAGAAATTGAACAGATTTCAAGCCGTTTAAAATGATTTTAGGGAAATTATGGGAATTTGAAATGATTTCAAGATATTTCAAGCGATTTTAATGAATTCCAAGGGATTTAGGAACATTTTAAACGATTTCAAGATATTTAAATGATTCTAAGAATTTATAATTTTTTTTCAGGATTTAAGAAGAATTTAGAAGATTTCAAAACATTTATTCCTAGTTTCTACTTATTTAGAATGTTTTTAAAAAGGTTATAAAAATGAGATTAAAAATTTAAAAGAAAATTTAATACAAAAAGTTCCAAAACTTTAAAAATGAAAAAATTTGTAAAGTTGATATATTTTTAAAATCCTAAAAATCTCTTAAAAATGCCAAAAATCTCTTGAAATCCTGAAAAATCCCTTGAAATTCCTGAAATCTCAGGCAACGCCGAACAAGTTTCTGCTCTTAAATATGTAACTACAAATTTAGGTTTTGGAAGCTGGAAAATTTTTCTTGATGATATTTTTATTCCAGTAATAAAACGAAAAAAAAAAACTTGAGACTTTAGACGTCTGAAACTTCAACCAAATCTAAGAATTGCGAAAACTAGACGTCCCTTTCAAATCCTGATCGAAATTTCTGGGCGGGTGAATGCTGACCATAAGAAAGATTTTTTTTACTTGTATTTTTGTACCATTACTCTTTATTCTTGTTGGAGGCAAGTCGCCCTATTCATTTCACTTTACTTATGCGGCTTTCTACTTTTTTGCTCAAAAAGAATTACACAATGACAATGTGAAACAGCATTACTCGGCTGAAGAAAAAAAAAAGAGGTAATAATGGAAAAAAAGAAAGTTGCTAATTCGTTTTCAGAGCGGTAGCTATTTTCCCTGATTATTCCACTTGCGCTTCTGTAAAGTTCCTGCAGCTTCGTATCAGGTGCTATACCGTCCACCTTTCTTCGTTTCCACCACAACTTCTTCTTGTCCTATTATCTCTGCAGGAGGTTGTTTTATACCATTGCATCTAGAAACAACTGTATATATAGACTTCCAGTTTATATCAGCTTAATTGGTTTTAAGGACAAACTTTCCTGAGCTACTCTTTTTTCCAAATTTCATTATTCGATCGCGACGTTTATTCAAATGTAGAAGAGAGTTTTGTGCACCGTTTTGTCGGTCGGTTATTCCGCGTTGTTCATTGTTCTATGAATGAAGTTAATTCAACTTTTTAATGAGGAACAAGAGCGTTAATGCGACACTGTATTAGAGTGAACAAAACATGGCGAAAAGTTTCAGCACCACGAGCTTACTTTTCATTAATCGACTTTTATACTCTTAAAAGCGTCGGTCTTTGTGAGGTTAATGCTTTTTCCTTTGAAGTAAAACTTTTATCGTGGCATTTTTTTTTAATAACTTGAAATAGTATAATATAAAAATTTCATATTACGTCAATCAAAATGAATAATAATTTCTTTTAACATTCATCCGTAAATTTCGTAATAGCTTTTAACGAGAAGGCGGAGGAAAAATGTTATGATCTACTTGAGGGAGATTTTTACGGATTTCAAAGATTTTTTTAAGGAATGATAGATAGAAATGATAAATTTCTCATGCCTATTAAATTTAACGTTGCAAATTAAATTCTTCGCTGAGTAAGATTCGGCTATGAATTATAAGATAGAAATTTCGCTACATATTGTTATAGTGATTAGTAAGTGAATTTGAGGAGGAATTCCATTAAAAATAGTAAAGCTTTATCATCATCTAAGTAAACTATAGAAGAATTTCGACAAGCTATTCCTGTAACTCGCGAGATAGGGATACTTTAATTAAACTGTCTCTTCCTCAGGATCATGTTACTGTTTTTACGACTACCCAGGTAACACTCTAAAATCCTATTAAATGCATCAAAGTGCGCCGGTGTCGTAAACTCAGTAATCGTACATTCCTCTTGCTTCGTATTAGATGTAAATGTCGACGGTTACGTGCCGGATTAATTTATTTTGCGAGTAAAACTGTCACTGACAGGTATAATATTATACATACCTCGTTCGCGAAATTTCGGGAAACATCAGACGGCTCCAAATGAGAACTAGTTAAAATTAGTCGTAAAACATAATTAGATACATGTAGTGGCACAAATGAATTTTATATGGAAATACAGAATGATGTGGAATCTAAAATTGTAATAATACTATCAAACAAAATTTCCTGTATATCTAATTTATTATTCGAATATATCGAAATGGCTTTGATAGAAAGACAGATGACAAGTTTCAATTCCATTTACAATTTCCTGCTTCGGTTGACCGAGTGAAAATCTGACAGGCATGAAATCAATAATTTCCTGTTGAACTAGAAGCACTTAGCTAATGAGAGTGCCAGACTTAATTAAGAATGTAACATATGCTAATGAACATTCTTGTATATTTTTAACGAATATGCGACCCAAAATTTAATACCTTCTCTAATAAGAACATAATTATTCTACAACATTTTCAACTTGAATGTGACTGTCGAAAAGTTACTTTATAGAATTTGCATCTATATTGAGAGCTAAATAGTGTTTTGATACTTTGAATTTCACATAAACTGCTGCCTCTATAGCGAAGTCTTAATTTGTTGGCTTAATTTCAGTCAAAGGGTCTGTTTGAAAAGAAAAAGCCCCAAACTTTGTCACCAACCCATGTCGAAATCAGACCGAAATTGTATTTGGCAGATTATGGTGTGTCGCTATTTCGGACAGGGGGCGAAACTGTCCTCCCAGTAGACACTTTGTCGTCAGATTGACAGCTTATCTTGCTGAGCACATATATCAAATTATCTTACCACAGATGTTCGGTTTGTTAGCTGCTAGTTTAATGCATGTCCCCTCGACCTTGTCAGTCAATTATTTGAATGCTTAGAAGCTAGACACATTTGTGAGAGATTCTCAATTGGTCATGTAAATCTCTTCTCTCGTTTATCAATTCTAATTTGTTTGGTTTGCATACAAATTCCGGAATATGATTCGGTAAACAGATTGGTTCGAAATGAATTTCAATCCGAAACTTTCACCAGGGCAGTGACGATTCTTGGAGAGTAGGATTCCTCTATAAATGATTTTCTTGCGATTTCTGAAGCCGCATTCGCATGATTTCTCAGTGAATAGCTCCTCGAAATTTTGAGGATGAATTTCATCTGAAGAGTAAGTAATTGCAAACCGTAACATTGTTCCTGTTGAAACAGGGAAAAGCTTTGGTCTTGGACAAACAAAGAAACCCTTTTCTGCTGGTGAAAGTGACCGTGGAATGGTAAACGCTGTGCAAATTGCAATACCGACCTCCTTCTGCTTTAGAAACCCAAAAAGGTTAAGGCTCCATAGCTGGGAAGTCTAATTTTCCGGAGATAGCAAAATCCTCGGGATTTAATGCATATTTATAGAGTACATTAATGTAGGCTAAAGAATATTCATGAAATTTCTTGCCTCGAATACCGGACAGCGTCTGGGAAAAAGAGAAGAGAGGAAAGAAGTTGAGGGATGCCTTGTGTATCGGATAAAACTCCCACTTTCCTTTGACTTTATCGTTCAGTTGATTTATATTAAAATATTTAAATTTCAACCAAGAGTGACGTCAATGTCAACAGTGCATCTTCGTTTTATCAGCTGTAATTACTACCACCTTCTTAACGTAAAAAAAAACGGGATGTAGATTTTTTACTGATTTCGTTTGTGAAAAATCGTGATTAGAGGTCAATTTCAATTCCACAAACGAGATAATGATTTTCATCCTATCTTAAAAAAGTGTTGTCACGATATATCTCGAAAATCTCGCATACTTGAAGTTAAAAGAAGAAAAACAAACGTTAACATTTCTTAAAACTCCCAAAAACCTCTTGAAATCCCTTAAAAATCCACAAAAACGATTAAAATAATTCTTTTGTGGAATTTTAGGGAATTTTGAAAAGTTTTGAAAATTTTTTAAAGATTTTATATATTTTAAGGAATTATAAATATTTTCGTGGAATTTCAAAGGATTACAATAGATATGTATAATATTTAAAAGATTTAGTTGAATTTTAAAAGGACTTCATGAAATTTTAAGAGATTTTTAAGGAAGTTTAGGGAATTCAAAAAATTTTAAGGAATTTTAAAGGATTTTACAAATTTTTTAAGATTTTCTACACTTGATTTTTTAATGACGTGAATTTGTAAGAAATTAAATAAATAATCGTGCACGTAGCGCACGTGTTGGTCTGCTAGTAAAAGTAAAATATACTGAATTACGAGAGAGAAAATTTTCTTCTAATTTCTGAAATTCTTTCACTAATCTTCAGCTTCGCTTCCAGTGCTTATAATGATACAATTAGCATCTTTTCTATTCCTCTTTTTCACTCGTTTCTGTTAAGAGTTAAGGGGAAGATGCAAGGATCGCATTACTAAGACCTTTTCCTCTTTCCTATTTTCTTCATCTTTTATGTTTTCTATGTTCTTCCCAGGTTCATCCTCGTCTTGCTACCTCGTTTCTTAAGGAGGGCAAGGATAAAAGGTGAGACCTTCCGGGTTTTCCTCGCTGAGCTTTTAATAGCTCAACGCGCGGGACCAACGTGTAACTTGCGTTCTTCTACCTGTTTCCTTCTGACAAATTATCTCTTAAGCATCCAAGTAGTTTTCTGCCCCGTGAAACAAGAAACAACATACCAAGTTTCAACGAGTTTGCACTCTGCTGCACTGTTGTTTTGTGAAGGATACGGCAGCACATTTACCTTCGTGGCCACTCTACTTCACGTACATATTATTAATGTGTCGGGTTTGGTATGTAAATATTTCTTAAAAATTAATTTAAATCGCATAGACAGTGAGAAAAATTTTGTTGCTATAGAAGCAACAAAAATTGTTTGGTTGTGCCAACCAAATTTTGGTTCTTTCAACAAACTTTTTGTTGAATCAAGAAAATTCATTTGAACCAACAAAATCTCAGTTTTGGTTGAATTAACAAAACTTTGGTTGGTTCAACAAAAATTTGGTTGGCGCAACCAAAAATTTTTGTTGCTTCTATAGAAACAAAATTTTTTGTTGACCGCACCAAACATTTTTCTCAGTGGACCTTCAAATCGATGACAAGGTATTCAATTTCGAAGAGCTTATGAACTTTTAATCTTCTAACATTATAAATACGTTTTCAAAACGTAAACTTATTTAATTAATAATCCCCAGTCTCATTATTTACTAATTGTAAGCTGCTTGCAAAAGTAGAATGTAATGCAATGGATTCATACAAAATTTCTGTTAGATAATTATAATCATTAGATTATTATATTATAATCATAATTAGAACCATGCACAGAAATTCCGTGATAAATGTAGTCGAATTGTTGGAATTACTAAACATACAACAGGATTGTTGTGTAATAAGTTATTATTATCATTATATTCTCATTGCAGAGAAAGCTCTAGTTTCGTCCAATATCACGACCTGTTTTTATATAATTCGTATCGGAATATTGTAATGAACTAATCAATCTAATTTTCCATTAGTTTGCAGAAATAATTGAACTGATATTTACAAATCAAGGGCAAAAATAATAAAAATAGTGATGGATTAATGTTAAGCATTAATCGAATCGAATATTATGTTGGTAGATGAATCTCTCATACATATTATCATAAATATCTACAGGGCCCTTAATACGAGAAGGGATTATTCTAATTACATAGAACATATACCCACACATAATTGATCGTTCATGGTAGAGATTATAGCATACCACCAACCTGACTTATTTTGAAAATAACTGTATAACAGCGTTATACTTACGAATTCATTTTAAGAAGAACGCCCTGCCCTTGACATTCACTTTTACGACTTGTATCACCTCAAATTACGGGTCGGATTGAGTCCCCTGGGGGCTGCATATACTCAGGTGGGCTATCATCAAAAGAATGAGCGGAGAAATATAAATTGTTGTCTTAATTGTAGTAATCTGCTTTGCAACAAATTGTAAGAAGTTTTACATTGAAATATAAATTGTCGTCAGAAGTTTTAATAAAATATTCTTCCGAAAAGAGACTTTTGATCAGGATTTTACTTAGAAGTATTTTCAGAGTAAAAATAACTGCAGGTCTATTTTTTCAAGAGAGAATAAATTATAATGGACCAAGCGAGTGTTAATGGAAAAAATATTATTATTGATAATAAAAAAATAGTTATTGCACTCCCATATATGGTATACCTACTGAGATTGACGACCGGTGTTTTATACAGTTATAACATTTTATGGTAGATGAAATATAAAAGAGAGCTATAACTAAAATAAAAGAGAATGTCGGAAGTTAATTTAGGTAACAAAAAAATTAAAAGCTCTCTTCATTTATCAAAATCGGGATGTTTTTTGTTTTGTTTGATTAAATATAAGAAACCGATCGATAGGAATATCTGTCTTGAAAGTGAGGTAAACCAAAAGTAATTTATATTGTGTTACCGCGAGGCCCCGCAGGGCTTCTCAATCTTTGGGCACGGGTTTCTGGATAACAAATCGTCTTGGTTGGTAATGCAGGCAGCAGAGGCTACGTAGCTTCTGCACGGGGTTGTTAAGGTTCGCGCCAAGCAGGTGGAATGAAGGCGGATCGTGAGTAGCAAGATGGCGTCAGATGGATGCCCCCATTAATTAGCAGCTATCTTGAGCCCCTCGTAACTATCATTCACTCAGTCACTCTCATTCTCCTCCGGAAGTACCATACTTTCCTTCTTTCCTGATTATGACATTTGATCTCCAGATTTTTTCAACTTTACGATGAAAGAGTATAATTTCATCATTTTTTTCTAGGGCCAATTAAAACTCCTATGCAACTTACTAACACTATTGTAGGATGACAATTATTTTTCGATTTTTACACAAAGAATGGATATTACGCAAATCTAGATGTTAAAAATGCTAGATTGCAATATCTTGATAAACATCCTTTTTTTTCTGCGAAATTACCAGAAAAGCAATAGCTTTGACCATTAAGTTAAATTAGATTAGAGATTTCGATTAAAGACTTAAAATCACTTTTCTCAAAGACGAGCTGGGAGCGTAAAGTCGAGAAGCATTCGCTTTTTATTGCATATAGCTACTGTGGATTGTTCACGAGCTCGTAAAGAATCCCTCTGAGAGTCATTATGACATTCTTAAGGAGGATCTTCATAACTTCTGGCAGATTAGATTAGATCTGCCGATCATGTTCTCGGATAATGAATTTCGTATGGTATTTGCTGGCGAAGTTTCTTTTTATATTTTTATATCCTTTATAAGGACTTTGCACTACCTCCTTGTCAGGAAAAGAAAATACAAATTGCGTATGACATATGCGATTAAAAAATGAAATGATAGTAGTATACCGACTTGGTGGACCGAGCCGATAAAATTAATACCACTATCAAATGTAATGTAATTAAAATGTAAATGCTAGCATGAATCACACCCGCCGGCGCTAATGTCAGATGGTCGAGCGGTAACTGGCCGTACCCGTACTATATATCTACATAGGCACCTACATTGCACCTGGAAACCGTGGTAGCGTGGGTGATCACACTCTACTAACGTTCATTGCCATAAGCACCCTTTAGAAGCTTTAGCTCCCACAAAAACTTAATTTATTCACCGTCGTTATTTTCACGTAAACGTGTCGTGATTTCATGCTCGTTTGTAGTCTAAGAAACTCCCGAAATATCACGCTCGAATTTATTCGCTCGAAGATTTAAATAAAGACTCCATTCTTTATGTGGACAAAAAATTACGGGGAAGTAATTAAGTTAAAAATCATCGAAATTGATGAAAAAATGAAAGGAAAGAAAATTATATGCTTTCTAATTTACTTTAGTGAAAAATGGAAAACTGCGAATTGAAATAGTGAAATACAACTAATAATTAGTAAAAATTTTCACTAAAGTAAATTAGAGACTCACTTTTCACCAATTCAGATTTAGAGAGTGATTTCTATGGGTTTCAAGCGATTTCACAGATTTTATTGAATAGAAGGAAATTAATAAGAAGCCTCTTCTCTCTAAATTTGAATCAGTGAAAATTCACTGATTGAAAGTGAAATCTCACTGATTCAAATAGCTAGAATCCGGTCACTGATAATCAGTGACCAAAGTAACTGATTTAATCAGTACAAAGGGATAATGTGGACCGATAGTTGGCAGCACTTGTACCTTCTTAATTTAGCGTGAGATTTAAATAATACTAAAAGCATCCTGCTATTATGAAATCCAAATTAAAATTCCAACGTGAATAACAATTGTTTAAAAATATGAAATTAGTCCTATTATTAAAAATTAAAAATTTTATGTCATGCAACAATATCGATATGTGTTGCAGGAAATTTTCAATTTTTTATAGTGTTCGCGTCGTGGTTCGCGTTTACACTTTTTATTGAAATTTATAAAGGTTATATCGGTTCACTAATTAAATTAGTAAGAACTTACTGATAATCAGTGGATTAATTACTGAATTGATCAGTGAAATACTTAATCACTAATTAAATAAGTGAAATTTTCACTGATTCAAATTTAAAGAGTATGGAACGCCTCATATGTTAATTAAAAATTGTGAATTCAGCATAAATAGATAAGGGTTTTCTTGAAAGATTGCAATTTGCGGAATAAGGCGCCCCAATTGGACAGATGACTGATGGTCGGTCCAGGTTATCGTATCACTTCCTGTCTCGGGTTGCGTGTTGAGGTAATTAAAGGTGCTGTCGCCGTGCAAAACGCGGTAATCGAGAAGGGCCACGTGGCTACCGGAAATACATGGTTAGCCCGCAAATATAATGGATGCTCTCAAGGGTACAAGAACGACACGTGCGAAGATTGATTGTTTTGGAAATTATTGCCGCCGTCCTGGTACGGGCCCATTGATCACTGGTCGTACCAATTTCACTCCTCGCCTTTGAGAGTAATTAGTGCGCGAACGAGATTTAAGACTGCCATTTCTGTCAGTCCCGTTCCGGGTGCATGCTCGTCCTGAAAACTCAATGCGCTTTACTCGGATAATGGTAGACATTAAGGGCACCAGAGCTCTCCAAGGAAAAGTAGGCAAAAGCCGATTTGCTTAATTTCATTTGCAAATTGCTCAGTAAACCAAATTCACGAACTTGGAATCGAAATCATTTCTCATGAACTCAAAACTGGAATTTTAATGGGAATTTTCAGAAAGACTTTTAAATTTCTGCTTTTAAAGCACCTTAGGTTGAAAATATAATTTGAAACGAATCGATTGGCTTTTGCTTAAAACCTTTCAGTAATTATGTATGGTGGATTTTTTCAGAAAATATAGGATTTTATTGAATACCTTTAGCATGAAAGTGCAACCAGACGCGGATTTAAGAGTGCATACTCGATGAGCATGTAAACATGTACGCATGAGTGAATATGCGTGCCCGTAAAGTATTCCACGATAAATAGGGTTGCAAGGGGTGAATCACGCTTCCGTGAACTTATAGCATGTCTGGCTGGGACATTCTTTATTGTCAGACAGACAAAGCTCCACAAATCTTTCATGAAAATTAATTAATATTGCATTCGCATTACGAAAAGAGTCATTTTCATTTATTTTTAGTTAAATACTTAGAGGCTACTGAAATAAAGAAATAAAGAAATTATCTCTAGCCTGACGACAATGCAAATATATTTTTTAATGTTTTACCCAGAGATGTATACGAAATTAAAGAAGAATAGTCTGGGACCCAATTATGGAATAAATGTTTGCACTCCCATGAGAACAGAAACATATTTTACAAAACGTGACAGTAATAAGAATACAAAAGAAAATTTCCCTTTTCATAAACTTCGTATCCTTTCGGAAATGTCTGTAATTCTCTCCAGTAATTTTCGTTGAGACTCGGTGGACGGGAATCTGGCACGATTATACTCGACGCAAAACCATGAGAAAGCACCGTTTCCTCTTAAACCTTTTAAAAAATCATAAAATTCACTGAAGTATTTAATATGAGGGAACAAATTTTAATGTTTTAGCATCGGATCGCAATATATGGTTTTCATCATTACGTAACTCGAGAGATAGATTGCGTACGTAGAATGTTTACATGAGACAAGCAGGTACGTTGCGTTACTGAACAAACCTACATGCAAGCCATGATCCGCTTCCGGATGCTAAGTGTTTGTTCAGATATGTATTTACATTGAATTCTGACATTGTTGCTGATCACGCATTATCTAGTTGCGGAATCACTGCTGAATTTGTCGATGCTTTTGGTGTATTTGCAAAATACTCATCTCTCATCGAGTAGAGATTGTTCTCACGCAGAACTACATTCCCAATAACGAAATACCCACCACAACTTGACATTCGTGGACAGAATTAATTGTGTTTTCAATAGAGATTATTCTGGCATGGCACTTATCTTGATTGGGCAATGGAATGTTAATTAATTTGCCTAATAATGATTCTCACCGATAAAATGCATAATCCAGTGTTAGAATTATTTATACATGATACTAAAGGAAGCTTTTGTTGAAGAAATACATAAAAGGATTACAGCGAATCATTAAATATTGTAGAACCATAGTTTGACTATGAAATGGTTGATTATTATCTAGTAATTATTACTCCTCTCGTTATTATCTGCAAACTTGTAAACCTGAAATCCCCCTTTGTTTCAGTGAAACTTCGAATCATAATGGACATATGAGTCGTTACAGAACTGTTCAATGTATGTACATGTATATTAGATGTAGATGGGGTAGGAATTAGCGTCTACGCTTTCGTAGTCAGTAAATTTCTAATCCCGAATCACGAGACCATTAGTACATCGTCGCAAAGTTGCGTGTTTGCAAACGACAAAACGTCCCGAGCAGTTATGTGTTTCAGAGACAACTAGATACAGATTCATCCGTTTGAGACTGAAACTGTTGGCGAAAACTCTGAACATGAAGGACATTTTACTGATAAATATGTTTGGTGGAGCCAATAATTTCGCACTAGACTTTCACTCTTAAAGATTAGCAAAATCATAATAATCCTCATCATAATAAGTATTTAAGTGTAAATTATTCTTATTTATTTATATTCTTTTTTATTTTATCATACAAATTCTGGAAGGTTTCATCTAGAACCAAATGGAAGTAACCGAAATAAAGAGTCGGATGTAAATCTTTTACGGGAATTCCCTTAGTTTCATTCCAGTTGCGTAAAGTCGTAATTTGATCGATATCTATGCTGAATTCAATACAGAGAAAGATACCGAAGCGAATATCAATGGCGTGCGGATCGAGCGTTCTGTAAAAGCATTATGTAAATAAGGAAGAAAAATTGAGATCAGGACCAACCACCCCCTGCTGAATAAATCTAAGTTGGATAGGAATATTTTTGTTTATATATTTGATCGTAGTCGGATCTCCTGATCCTAGGGAAATGTACGACTTTCTAAAAAAATATATATGAGCAAAATTTGATATTCTGTTAACATAAGAGAGATTGTTACGTTGACAAACATTGAGAGCTACGAAGTTTACATTCCTTGTAGGACGCGATGAATTAGAAAAGTTGCTGACATGACAGTTCTCCAGGGACTGTATATAAGTTCACATCCCAGCAGATAACAAGTGGACGGGACTTGGAGTGACGAGGGAGAACTCTTCAGACTATCCTTCACAGTACTACCAACCGTGACACTGACACGAACCTGTTAGGATTTCCTCACTTACTGGGCATTTCGAAGCATCCCTCTTGTTTGTTTAATTCCCCGTCTCTTTGCTTTAATCATCGATGTCACACCACTACGTCTGAAACATAACATCTACATAATAATAATGCATTTTCAAGAATTTTAAGGGTTTCTGTTGATAAACTGTTTAGTATCATTTGAATTATGCATTTAATTTATTAATTTTGGTGCAATTTAAGTATGAATTAAGAGGGGACAATGTCCTCAGTCTCTCTTCATATTATAATACTGATTATGCCTCTCACACAGCCCTGTCCATCTCCCCTCGTGTATAACATGCAGACGACGTCATGATTTTTCTTTATTTTATAATAAGGAATGATGATGGCGCAACGCGGAAGAGCAGACGAGTTTGTCGACTCGGGGTGAGGAGGGAAAGGTCAGCGACTTCAGCGGTACCGCGACCCTAGACGATCCTTAACACATGACCCGACAACTTCCTACCTTTCGCCATCAAACGGTACGATGACAAGTTTTTATTTCTCTTAATTATCGACTAACTGCGCCCCGTAACACCATTCCTCACACTAGTCTTGGGAATGTTACACCCAGGAAGAAGGTTTTTTAAATCAAATAAATATTGCATTGATAGAGAGTGACATCTGAGGCTTATAATTCTATAGCATCATGCAAATATGATGCGCTATAGAATTTCGTACCACACCCCTTTTTCATACTTCCTTTTTCAAGCACCTTTTATAAAATTCTTTTTTTTTTCATCTTCTTTCCAATCTCGTTTGACAAGCCCCTTTTTCCATCCACGTTTAAAATGTCAAAATCGACTAGAGCTTTGAATTTACAACTAATTTTAACGGATTTCAAGAGATTAATGATTTTGAAGGTTTTTTTATGCGTTTTTAACGATTTTTAAGTGATTTTTTACGAAACTTAAGAGATTTTTAGGATATTAAAACGATTTTGTAGAATTGTATGGGATTTTAGGATATTTCGTGCTCTCTAAACTTGAATCAGTGAAATTTAACTGATTACCAGTCAAATTCCACTGATTTTCAGTGACTCTTTTCTCATTATTTTAATTGGTAAATAATATACTGGAAATCAGTGAAAAGTCACTGAAATTTTTAGTAGTTTAGTGACGATTACTGAAAATTTCAGTGACTTTTGACTGATTCTCAGTGAATTTTCACTAATTAAAATCGTGAGAAAAGAGTCACTGAAAATCAGTGGAATTTGACTGATTCAATTTTAGAGAGTGAAATTTTAAGGGATTTCGAGAAATTTTAAAGGATTTCATGGAATTTAATAAGATTTCTATGTAATATTTTTAGGGGATATAGAAGATTTTAAATGTTACCGTAAAATTTCAAGAATTTTTCAAGGAATTTTAAGAGATTTTCATGAATTTTAACGAAGATTTCAGACAATTTATGAGTTTGAAAATTTTTCTGAAATTTTTAAGGATTTCATGGAATTTTAAAGATATTTCTAATATTTTTAATGGATTTTAAAGGATATAAAATTGAATGTAAAAGAATCTCAAGAAGTTTCTGAAAATTTTAAGAGATTCTTTAATCAGATTTCAATCGGACTTTAAGGTATTTTTATAACTTTTAAAATATGTATTTTGTCGGATTGAAATAAGGAATTTAAAAGTGTACAGGGAATTTCAAAATTTACAAAGATTTCGAAGGTTTTCGTCAAATTTTAAGGGTTTTCAAAAAATATATCTAATTTATAAAAGATTTTGTAATATTTTTAAGGATTTCATGGAATTTGAAGATATTTCTAATATTTTTAATGGATTTTAAAGGATATAAAAGGGATTTTAATTTTTATCATTGAATCTAAAAGAATCTCAAGAAGTTTCTGAAAATTTTAAAAGATCTTCACGACTTTAATCAGATTTCAATCGGACTTTAAGGTACTTTTATAACTTTAAAATATGTATTTTCTGGGATTTACATAAGGAATTTAAAAGTGTACAGGGAATTTCAAAAGTTTCTTATGATGTTTAAAAAATTCTGTAGAATTTACAAAGATTTCGAAGGTTTTCGTCAAATTTTAAGGGTTTTCAAAAAATATATCTAATTTATAAAAGATTTTGTAATATTTTTAAGGATTTCATGGAATTTGAAGATATTTCTAATATTTTTAATGGATTTTAAAGGATATAAAAGGGATTTTAATTTATATCACTAAATTCAAAAGAATCTCAAGAATTTGCGGAAGGTTTCAAAGGTTTCTTGGAATTTCTAGAGATTTTCACGAAGTTTAACATAAATTTAAAGAGTTTAGAATAATAAAATATAATAAATTATATAATATTGAAAAAAAACGTAAATAATACAATACTTTTTCCTTGTAACGAAATTTATTCCGGCCTTCATTTCTCGAATCCTTCCACTTTTCAGAACCAATATAGTGTATCTTATTATAAAGTGGCGCAACCTAATAACTCATTTATGAAGTACTTTACCAACTGTTCCGAATCCCTGAAAAGAGTAAAACTCTCTGAACTATGCGTGGATAAAAGAAAGATGAAGAGAAGATGGGGGAGGGTAAAGCAGAGCGTCGTAAAGAATAAACGAGGAAGACTACGACAGTGTCGAGGCCGATAGGGGTAGAGAATTGTAGAAAGGGGTTGGAACGGGGTATAAGGGTTTGGCCATCGTGCCTGACAACAAGGACGGAGGGGAGCTAGCGAATATGTCATCTGAATGCCACGGTAATGTTCACAAAATGCCGGAAATATAAGCAAACGTGCGCTCGCAACACTCCTGGGAACTGTCGTTTACATAAATAGCAGGATTCTACCTAGTATTCAGACAGTGTACACGCAGGTACCACTGTACGTGTCTCAATATTTGACGTCACTGTTTCCAAGCATTTGCCTACCAAATGCAACTTGCTACATTGCATACTTAGGTCTAGTCTTCTTCTAACTTCAAAAATGACAGCTGAAGCACTCTCTGAAATCGATAAAGCTCACTCTTAATCTCGTCAAACTGTCTATTAGGGAGCGAAGAGTCTTATAACGGAAGCACATTGAGGAGTTGAACATTTATGGTATCAGAAACACTTTTCGAGTTTTGAGCCTTCTTATACAACTTCCGGAAAGAGTAGCTAGGAATAAAATATAAGACTGTTAAATATGAATATGGGATTTCTACGTGGAAAAATTCTAACACAAAATGAAGATCAGCGCTAGAAGGAATTCTTGTCAATTGTAAAATCATAGAAGAATTATTTAAAAGCTTGTGAAAGCACTCGAAAAAGCAATATAAGTGTATAAACAAGAGTAATTGAATTCACATAATAACTTGTCAACATCAAGATCCCTGGGCGAGGGATGCCAAACATGAGTACAATTCTCAATTGAAACAGGATTCCCGTAGGATGTTTAAATGTATGTCCAGGCGTCTGTAGATGTGACGGAATATCCTTCAAACATCTCTGAATGTCTGTTAAATACTTGACATAAGGATATATTTGCTAACTGGACTCGATGATTGCATTTCTGAAGACATACAACGTGAATAGTTGCATCTTCATAAAGGCAAAGTCCTATATGTACTACTCTTGTATATTAAACTTCCCTTGTTAGTCGAAATTTCATGCAAATATAAAGATCCCTTCCATAAATCCAAAATCGATATGTCTCTGCGGTATTTGCCAAGAATGAAGTTCAATTATAATTCGTTTATTTTCTCTGGAAAGACCAGTGTAATGTGAATTACCATTCTGCACCACAAAATTGGTGGTGATCATGAAAGTTTGCTCTACTAATTGGTGCACTAATGAATATGACGCGGAACTGAGGGGGCGAAACGCTTCCGATCTGTTTAAACCCTTGCTCTGAGTACGCAGAAATGCCAGATATATATGTGTGTAACTGTGATCCATTCAAACCTTCCTTCCTTCCTTCCTGCCTGCCTGCCTGCCTTGCTTCATTATTTTACTCCCTCTTACATTTCCCTGCCCTTCGTACAAAACGGGCTGGTGCAAACGTTTCTCAGCTTTCTCGCGGAAAAGCTGTCTACCGCAGCAATTACAAATTTCTCATACGCGCAAAAGAGCGAACTTAATCTTTTTGTTCTGTTTTTCTTGAATACAGACGAATAATTTACAAGTGGCAGACGCGACTGGCTTGTTTCTACGGAGTACGTTATATCTTCCAACAATTAATGTTGTTTTCATTGTAACTAAACCTGCAAGACTTTCTTTTATGCGAAAAGACTTTTACTTGGTACTAAATGCTTGACAACGAGATTGTAAAAACGCGATGTGGTTTTCAGTTTTAACGCTGCTTTTAATTTAAAGTTTTTGTGTATTTAGGGAAAGACGCGAAAGTATAACGCATGACACTTTCACCTTCATAAACAAATTAAAAGTCACTCAAGAAAACAATGTGAATAATTTGATAATTTATCTATTCAATTACTATACTCTTGCTCACTAGGTGCGTCAATTATGTAGCTATGCATTATAATGGTCTCTGCAGCCAACAATGAATATTTCAATGGAATTCGAGTCAGTATAGAGATTCACTTCTGAGGAGTATAATCCAGTCATTTTCCTAACAAGATTATGCATTTCAAATCTTCATGAATAAATAAAACCATTTTATTATCGAAGACAAATTGCTTTCCACTTTTTGTGATTAATTAATTTATCTGCTATTGTAAAAGGGGCCTTAAATCAATATATCTTTACTTATTGGTAAATACCGGTATAGTGGCTACTACAGCAAAAACTACTTTTACTTATATTTTACAAGTTTTTGTGAAAAGTAGTAAAGTGGCTTTGGGAGTTTACTGCGAGTGAAGGTTTTATAGGAAGCAAGTGCACCTAAATCCTAGCATGTTCATCTGGATTCTAGACTAGAGGTCAGGTTGAGACTGAGAGGATCCACACTGAACAGACACTCGATCTACGGTCATGTTGCTGGAGTGGTCAACAAGTAGCCAAGATGGGTCGAACCGACCGAGGCGATATAACGGAAGCAATCATGTAGTCGAAGACCCCAGAGTAGATATATTGTAGAGCCGACAATCCAAGCCAAAGTTGTCTCTCAGAAAAAGAGTTTCTATACAAAATGTCACTACCTTCAATCTCTATTTTCTTACCCTCCAAGCTAGCTCATTGTTTTTTATACCACACATTTTATTGCAAAACTGATTGGCTGTTGAATGATTGGTTTATGAAATGAAGGAAGCAAAAAGTCTTATTATTTTCTCTCTTATCTCTCTTAAGATGGAGAAAATAAGACACGTCTCATTTTTTTCAATTGGTTCAACAGTGTAGAGATCCATATTTCAATTCTCTGATCGCACAATTTACTCCAGTTGGCAAGCCAACGAGCTCTATTTCCGCAGCTTTTCAGCGAGAATCGGATACACAGCACTTTATCTATTGCAATGAGCCGGTTATGGACGATGAGATATCTCAAGCAATGCAATGGTGTCTAGATTTCTACTCCTTCTCTATAGCTCTACTTTGTGCGACGAGAAACATCATCAGGATTCTAGAATTGCATCGTTACTTAGGCATGTAGTAAGTAAAATGTTCGGGCAAGTTTTGCCAAGGATGGATAAGCTGTAACATAAAAATTGATTTACTCCCTCGTTCTGCATTACGAGGAATAACGCACGATAATGTCTCGGCACGTTAAAGTTTTCCATAAAACTCCATCGCCGTCGAAAGAACCTGGCACCGACGTTTCTCAAGTATAATGAGCAAATAAGTTGCTACTAAATCATTCCAGCTCTAATCGTCCAGAAAAGACCTGTTTTATATGTACTTTCTCATTTTTTTCCTAAAATCCTATCTATTTTTGTTTTTCTATTCTAATTTTATTATTCCTCATTCAACTTCTTTTAAGCCATTATTGTATATCTTCGTAATGAAACCACTCTCTAAACCTGAATCAGCGATATTTTGAGGAGCATGAATATGCCCCAAATTCTATTTTCCCTAAAATTTATTTTACCGAAAATCAGTTGATCGAATAGCAATTTGCTATAATTTTTATACTCCCGAATTATCGTTTGACATAATTTTTACAATTCCGAATTATTATTGAGCATAATTTTTATTTCTCCGAATAATCATTTGTCCTAATTTTTATTTTTCCGAATAACTATTCGACATAATTATCATTTTCCCGAACTGCCACTTGTCATAATTTTTATAATACCGAATTACTGTTTAGCATAATTTTTATTTTTCCGAATGAGCATCTAACCTAAAATTCATTTTACCGAAACACCATCTGTCATAATTCCCATCTGACCGAACTCCCATGTAACAGAAATTTCATTCTTCCGAAAATGGCGTCCGGCGATTTGATTGGCTGAATAATACCGCGAAATTCAAATCAGCCAATCAAATTGTCGAACGCCATTTTCGGAAGAATGAAATTTCTGTTACTTGGGAGTTCGGTCAAATGGGAATTATGACAGATGGTGTTTCGGT
>UCOK01020146.1:0-10758 GCA_900474325.1 Synergus umbraculus | reverse complement strand
AGGTTGGATGCCTCCTATCAGGATAAATCCTTTCATATTCTTGTGCAGCCGCCCGCGCATTACGATTACACGTACCAAAAGTTAAGTACATATCGCAGTACTCCTCAGTTGTGAACTGAGGCATCTTTTAATAATAAATAATTAAAAGAACACAAGAGATAAATAAACTAAGAAGAGAAACCTGAAAGGAACAGAACAAAAAAGGAACAGAACAACAAAAATAAAAAAAATGGTAATTAAATGAAAAATTTTCTCTTCGAATCTCTATGCGAACTGAAAAGCAACTGCAAAATTTGTCAAAATTATTTATAAACAAAAGAAGATCATCACATAGCAACCATAGGACTACTTTTTCATACGTATCAATTTGCTCTTTATTTTTAGAGGTTGAAGCGCAGAAAAAAAAGACGACAGGATCCTTTCGACAGGATCCTTTCGACAGGATCCAGGAATCATTTGTCGAAAAGCTGAGCTTCATTTCCACAAATCAAAAAGCTTAGTTCACCCACGTACGGGAATTCTTCTCGCAAGATTGTTATCCCAAGATAAGGCACCGATTTTATCGTTGGATTGTGCGTTCAACATCCATAATCAACATTTTTGGGAAATTGAAAAACCATCACATGTCTTCCGCCAGAGAAGATGTCAAATGAGATTCAAAATAAATGTCTGGGCTGCATTACTCGGCGAGATATTAATTGGCCCACAAATTATTGATGGAATACTTAATATAAGTATTAAGATAAAAAAAAAAAGATAAACTAAAATCTCGTCTACTTCAAAATTAATTTATGAAAATTTTTACCCATTGTCTTTAACTACTTCCAGGACGCAATGTACCTAGAATTCTTTCAGAATATTTTTCTTGAATTACTCGATGATGTTCCACTAAACGTGTTTCAAAATTTAATTTTTCAACACCTAGTTAGACCCGCTGTAGCACACATCAAAGAGCGATTTGGGGATCATTGGATTCGATACAAAGCTCCAAACAAAAGATCAGCTGATTACATTCAGTGGCCACCAATTTAATCTGGAAATTAACTTACTTTTCGATTAGAAACAGTAAAAAATTTAATCTGAGAATTAGGAACTAGGTTTAGACGTAAGATAATAGACTTTAAAACCACGTATATCTGCGTATACTTAACACCGCTACCACAAGATAAAATTGAAGCAGAAAGAGTTGTGCGCACTAGACTTCTTGAACCGCGTGAAAAAAGTTTGCGTGGCTCAAGCGGGGAATAAGACTTGTTAAGGATGGGAAATGCTCAAGGTCATGCACCATGTAGATTGCAAAGTTAATTTCGAATCATCACAGACTATTTTGATTAAGCATTGGATAAGTAAGGCTCAAGATTGCCAAGTTTATTTCGACTTGCAATCATCTGAGACGTTTTTCATTAAACAAGGAATAAGAATGGCTCAAGATTGCTTAGTTTCTTTCTACTTCCAATCATTTAAGATGATTTTCATTAAGCGTGGGATAAGAATGGTTCAAGATTGACAGGTTTATTTAGACATTTAATGAGCTAAATCAAAATTGTCATAGCTGATTAGAAGTTGAAATAAAATTGAAAATCTTGTGCCATTTTTATCACATGCTTCATAAAAATTGTTTCAGTTGGTTGGAAGTAAAAATAAACTAGGCAATCTGGAGCCATTCTTATCCCATGCTTAATGAAAAACGTCTCAAATGATTAGAAGTCGAAATAAAGTAAGCAATCTTGAGCCATTCTTACCCTCATGTTAATGAAAATCGTCTTAGCTGATTAGAAGTCGAAATAAACTAGGCAATATTGAGCCATTCTCATCCCACGCTTAATAAAAATCAACTTAGCTGATTAGAAGTCGAAATAAACTAGGCAATCAGGAGCCATTCTTATCCCACGATTAATGAAAAACATCTCAGTTGATAAAAATCTAATTAAACTTGGCAATTTTGAGCCATTCTTATCCCACGCTTCATGAAAACCGTTTGAGCTGATTAGAAGTTTAAGTAAACTGGGCTGTCTTGATCAATTCTTACTCCATGCTTAATGAAAAACGTCTCAGATGATTGCAAATCGATTTAAACTTAACAATGTTGTGCCATTCTTATCACACGCTTAATGAAAAACATCTCAGATGATTCTGAGTCGAACTAAACTTGGCAATTTTGAGCCATTCTTATCTCACGCTTAATGAAAATCGTCTTAACTGATTGCAAAACGAATTAAACTTGGCAATCTAGAGCTATTCTTATCCCTCGAAAAGTGGGAATAAAAAAAATTCGCGAAGATTGTTATTCTAACCACCTTATGAGCCACCCGGTGCGTCCGGTTATCGGGACACTATTTGGCATGGGGAACGGACACAAGCCACTCTTATGTCATGCTTTTCCCGTTCTTAACAAGTTTCATGCCACGCTTGAGCTACGCAAACTTTGCTGACATTTTCTGCAAATCCTTAAAGATGTCGACAAAATACTGAAAGAACCTGTAAAAACCAGAACAAATGTATTTTATTAATCTCGTACATAAAATTAAGTTTTATCTTTTGTAATTAGATAGACAATTTTTTTAAAGTTGGTGAGAGTTTCTACCGAGGTTTCTATGACAGAACAGAGCCTTTCCCACTTCATCGTTATTCGAATCACTCTTCTTCCCCACTCTTATTAAACATAATATCAGAATAATTTTATATCATTTTAAAACTTGAAATTTCGAAGAAATTCCCGAAGATTGTAATTCTAACCACCTGGTGCGCAACCGTGTACATCACGATGATCGGGTCACCAGTTGGACTTTTTTATATCCTTTTAAAACATTTAATATTAAAAAAATTCCGGAAGATTGTCATTTTTACCTTCTGGTTCGAGACCTGGAGCATCCCGGTCATCGGTTCACCATTGGAAACTTTTTATGAACTTCGAAAATTTGGAATTTAAAAAAAATTCCACAAGATTGTAATTCTAAACACCTGGTGCGTGACCTGGTGCATCCCGGATTATCGTGTTACCATTTGTAGTTTTCTATGTCCTTCGATAACTTGGAATTTAAAAAAAATTCCCCAAGATTGCTATTCTAACCTTCTGGTTCGAGACCTGGTGCATCCCGGTCATCGGTTTATTATTGGAATTTTTTTATGTCCTTCGAAAACTTCGAATTTAACAAAAATTCCCGAAGATAGCAATTCTAATCACCTGGTGCGCAACCTTGTACATCACGATTATCAAGTTACCGTTTAGAGTTTTTGGTGACCGTCGAAAAATTGAGATTTCGAAAACATTCCAGAAGATTGTAATTCTAAACACCTTGTGCGCAACCTCATGCATCCCGGTCATCGGTTCACCATTTGAATTTTTTTTATGTACTTCGAAAACTTGTAATTTAAACAAAATTCCCGGAGATTGTTATTCCTAACACCTGTTGCGCGACCTGGTGCATCCCGATTATCGTGTTACCATTTGTAGTTTCCTATGTCCTTCGATAACTTGGAATTTAAAAAAAAGTCCCTAAGATTGCTATTCTAACCACCTGGTTCGAGAACTGGTGCATCCCGGTCATCGGTTTATAATTGGAATTTTTTTATGTCCTTCGAAAATTTCGAATTAAAAAAAAATTCCGAAGATAGCAATTCTAACCACCTGGTGCGCAACCTTGTACATCACGATTATCAAGTCACCGTTTAGAGTTGTTTGTGACCTTCGAAAACTTGGAATTTCGAAAAATTTCCCGAAGATTGTTATTGTTAACACCTGGTGCGCGAACTTATTCATTGACAGTTCAAACAAATTCCAGAAGATTGTTGTTCTAAGCACCTGGTGGGCAACCTGGAGCACCCTGGTGATCGGTTTATCATTGCAATTTTTTTATTTTCAGAAATGGTTTCTAATTTGGTTGTTGGAAATGATTCTGATGAATTTTTGAATATCGTTTAAGTGTGAAGTTGCACCAAAGATTCGAAGCCTCCTACAAAAATAAACGCAGGGGAATTATACGATCTGAACTGGTATTCTCACACACTCTCAGCCATGGCACATGGACTGTCGACTATCTAAAGCTTTTTTCTGATAGGTTAATCTTTAATTGCTAATGACTCGTTAATTATGCATTTAATCAAATTTTTTTATTGATCATTTTCGATTCAGTTTTTCACGAGGAATCAGAAAATATAAATATGTTTTTTGAATACTGGGGGACCCTGTATATATAATAGAAATTTTATAAATTACAAACTATGTCTCATCGTAGCCATCTCCCCTCTTAGAGATAATAAAATGGAAGGGAGAGTGCAATTCATTGATAAGAATACACTCAACTTTAGATGAATAAAAAATTTCATAAGCATGTAGATCAAAATTGAAACCATTTGTACCCATCACATTCATTACAAGAC
This sequence comes from Synergus umbraculus, assembly GCA_900474325.1. Lineage (NCBI taxonomy): Eukaryota > Metazoa > Arthropoda > Insecta > Hymenoptera > Cynipidae > Synergus > Synergus umbraculus. The sequence goes on along the minus strand of UCOK01020146.1, from coordinate 6,378 downwards.
AAACTTGACCATCAACGTTTTTAACAACAGTGTCTATCGTCCCAAAGACTGGAAGCATTTCTGCCTCTAACAACTCCTCCAATCGCATCACTACACAAATTCCTGACATATATGTTTGCCAATTTACTTTTACCCAGTTCAGTATAAAGCAAGAACGATTGAAAGACTCTGGCAGCGTGTCCTTGAACAAAGAATAATTGTAGCAATGGGACACATGGTTAAGGCACTCAGAATCAGGCCTATACGACTGTGTGTAATAGAAATGGCCGAAAAGTGAACTTAGGCGGGGCACAGAGGGGTGCAGATTTGTTGCAAAAGTGGTGGTAGGTGGCGCTAAGTGTTTGGCGATGAGGGACGTAGAAAGGCAAGAGGATTGCGCGGTCATAAAAGTGAGGTTATGTTTTATTGTATTACAGTCTTAGTTACTAAAGTGGTGGTAGGTGGCGCTGAATTCCGCCATTTCTATTACACACAGTCGTATAGGCCTGATCAGAATCATTTGTCACAAGTCCTCTTTCAGTCATCAGCCTGTAGCATAAAGCAACTTGTTCTTTGAGACAAAGTGTGTGAGTAATATTTTTCTGGCTGCATGTAGCACTGGCCTCTCGTTTTTTGTCCCTGTGTTTTAATTCAAACCTGAAAGTGCTCATGCTTGTAATTGGCCCAGACTGCACAAGAATTCTGCCGTAATGCACCCATAGATATCCTTTAGGCTTTAGATTGACATTTGGAAAGAGTTGGTTGAATAAAGTGTGGTGTTCTTTCACGAGATTTGATAAAAGTTTACCACTATCTTTCTGAATACGTCGAGAGAGCACAATGTCGACAATTCTCCGTAGCAGAAGGTAAAACTGCCATATATCTCGCTAGATGACATCTTAGGACATTTATCTTGGACCTCACTGTATAAAATCAATGGAGGAGCGTTTGTAATAGCATTATCTGCATATTTGAAACAACGTAATCTGTCATTAAGTACATTCAAAGAAATCTTTTTACTTCTGCTGACGGGGTCTTATGGTTGACCACCGAGTTGATTTTGGTTGCTGTTGGTCCGCTTCGCCCTTGAGAGAAAAATGTCATCAAGGCGCTCTTCTTTATTGACAATCTCGTGCTCTACAAGAGCCCTCCAATATATAGAGCGACTTTCCTCCAGCTGCCAACCCTTGGAAGTCACCTTGGTTGCGTCTGAGTATCCGATAACTCGGACGCTCCTTAGGTTGTACAGCACCTCCTCCAGGGAACCGTCCAATAGGTGTGAACGATACAGGATGTCGCAGAGTTTCTTTCTGCCTGTCCGTCCTTGGATCTACGATGATTGTTTTTGGTGGCAGGTATGTATTCACTTCCAAATCATTACGATGGAAGATATACTTCCCATCCCGAAGTTGACATCCTTGGTAAAATTTTAGCATCGGTTCCTTATCCATCTAAAAGGATTATCAATTTATTTAGAATAAATTTTCAAAATTTTAATTTCAAACTTAATTGGTTGTTTAGTCTGTCAGTGAATGGTTAATTTAAAAAAAGTATTTTAAATTTTCGGCAGCTACGAACGTCTTCTTAAACGGTTAGCAATCGGTTCCTCGTCTGAATCAAATTTTGTATGACGTTTCCAATTAGTCCTTATTCGCCTAGGTTCCTCAGGTTCTTGCCGTTCTTCTTCAGACTGTTCCAATTCAGGTTGTTCTACTTCAGACTGTTCAACTTCATGCTGTTATAGTCAGATAATTATTCACCGTGCCAATCATGAATTTCTAAGAGTTCCCTATATAAGGCTGTTGACTGTCAAGAGTGAAAAGTTCGTCCTCAGGTGGATCTATTAGATCTACTATCAAGATCATTTACTACTACGACTGGGTTATTCACAGTCGATTTATCTAATTGGTTAGATAAATTTTCAGATTTATTAATGTTTAGTTCGACTGAGTTAGTCTCAGTCATTGACTCATTTAGCTTATTTATCATCGGGGTTTTTATCATTTTAGGTTTAGGTATAGATCTTCGGGTTTGCCAACGGAAACAGGGGGGAGCATCAACCCGAAGCTTGCTTTCCCTCAACGGCTTCCCTGACAATTCTCAAAGTTACAACTGCTTTTGACTTGATAGTCTTTACCGCAATTGTGGCAGAACTTATGCTATTTCTTAGGGCATTTTCTCCATTCATGATCTTTACCCTTGCAGTTGACATTATCTCTTATGTTCATTAGGGTCAATAATACTTTGGCCAGCTTATCAATGCCAGAGTCTGTGCTCTGCTCGTTACTTGAGCTCTTATTTGAACTCTTTGCCTTTGGATTATAAGCAAATTCAGGGAAGAGTAAGTCTTCCTTCCTTGAGCAAATATCATCTCCTCCATTGTTCTCAACTTCCTTTGCGCATCAGCCGCCAAGAACGCTAATCCGTTGTAGTCGAAGACCGCGTGTTCGTGTGATTCATTCGCTCCTGAATGGTTACAGATCTTGTAAATCTCTTATAAAGATTTTGCATCCAGATGAGATAATTAGACGCCAGACCTTGTCGCCTAGATGCCACTTGTTCATACAATCGACATTGCTATTTTATATTACCAAACTGGGCATGAAAAGCTGTTTTAAAGCTTTCCCAGGTAGGCCACGTCTATTCGTTCATGCTGAACCATTCATTCGGTAAATCATCCAGCAAGAACGGCATCGCTGTTAACATCTCCTCATCTGTGAGATAACAAACCTCTTTTTCATTCTGAAGTTTAGAGAGAAAACTGTCTACGCTTATTTGTTTATCGCCTGGATATTTGATTCCCCAATTTGATATTTGATTCTTTACTATTGAGACTAGGGTTTTACCTCGCTTATGGAGTGAAAATGTCCTATTGGTTGGTTGCTTCTGTACTATTTCCTGACTTGAATTATTCGCTTCCTGATTATGTGTTGTGACGTGATATATTTTATACCACGCACATTTTTCATATTCTAACTTTAAAATTAACTTATTCGCGTTAAAACTCCTAGCACAGAGTGTTAGGTTGTTTGCACACAACCTGTCAGCTAATTGGAGCGCATGAGCTCTCTAACAATCAGCTGACCATCAAGCAGCAATCCGGAACCCTGGAAAACTCATTCACTCAAAACTATAATTTATATTTGTCACACCTTTTATGTTTCATATTAACTCTGAGCCATGGGGCTCAGAGTCACAGTCACACACACATACACTCTTACACTGACGTCCAATCCGCATCGCATAGGCATGAAGAGGATCCTGGTCAAGGTGCACGGATGTGATTCCCGTGCACGATAACGACCAGGAAGATGACAGGGTAATCAACCGGTCGTCTGCAACTGGTCCACCTAGCGCGATCTCTGGGCCCGGCGAGGCAACGGGGATTATCGGTCGTCGGTTTCACTACGTTGTTACCATTAGGGAATTTAACTTAACTTACGGTCTCATGGCGCTGCCTGTTTTCGCGCACGCCAAGAGACAGGAAAAGAGAGATTACTCGTTCACTCTGTGCTCGTAGTCGTTATGTGCAACACGTATCTTGAGTCGTGTCAGTTTGATGTTACCAAGTGCAATTGATTACATTTGAGATTACCCTGGGTGTTCTGGAACCACCCAGTGATTTTGATATTGAATTATTGGATTTGGATTGTAGTGCCAGATATTGCTAAAGCCAGATTGGCTTATTGGATTTTGGAAATGTTTAAAATGCAGAACTTGACCAGAGGGCAAGTTCGAGGAAGGCGTGAGTTCAGGTAACGATCTCTTTTCTCTCTCTTCCATTGTGATTATTTCATGATTCGTAAATTGTCTCTTATTGAGTATCGCTGTACATTGACAAACAGTGGTTCGTCAATCTTTCTATTGGTTTGCTCCAATCGCTATTCATTGAAATTGTAACGTAATAACTATCTTCTTTATTTAATGAATTTTGTTTATTGTTTCTTTTAAATTCGGTTTCTCAGTGAATATTCCCTTTCCCCGCCCTCTCCGCGGTACTGTGCTAGCATAGGGTTATGTAACGTTAACTTATTTAAATCTTAAATATACTTTTGCTTATTTTAAGTAAATAAGCTGGCGCTGAAGGCTTTAAAATATTTAAATTATTTCTCTCAATTTTCATTATAATCTGAATAAAAGGGTTATAGTGTATTATGTATACCATATGGCATATTGTAAGCGAATTGTTAAAAAGTCTGGTTGGTAGAATAACCAGCTTGTCTAAAGGGTGTTGTACCATGAATTGGTAAACTATGAGAAACTGGAGGGTTAGTCATTCCACCTGTGAAGATCGGTGTGTGTCAGTAAATCCTGGGACGCCGACATAATATTCAGGTCGCCGACATAATTCGCCTGTCTACAGGGTGTCCCAGTATTCAAATAACATATTTATATTTTCTGATTCCTCGTGAAAAACTGAATCGAAAATGATCAATAAAAAAATTTGATTAAATGCATAATTAACGAGTAATTAGCAATTAAAGATTAACCTATCAGAAAAAAGCTTTAGATAGTCGACAGTCCATGTGCCATGGCTGAGAGTGTGTGAGAATACAAGTTCAGATCGTATAATTCCCCTGCGTTTATTTTTGTAGGAGGCTTCGAATCTTTGGTGCAACTTCACACTTAAACGATATTCAAAAATTCATCAGAATCATTTCCAACAACCAAATTAGAAACCATTTCTGAAAATAAAAAAATTGCAATGATAAACCGATGACCAGGGTGCTCCAGGTTGCCCACCAGGCGCTTAGAACAACAATCTTCTGGAAGTTGTTTGAACTGTTAATGAATAAGTTCGCGCACCAGGTGTTAAGAATAACAATCTTCGGGAAATTTTTCAAAATTCCAAGTTTTCGAAGGACATAAAAAAATTACAATGATAAACCAATGACCGGGATGCACCAGGTCTCGAACCAGAAGGTTAGAATAGCAATCTTGGGGAATTTTTATTAAATTCCAAGTTATCCAAGGACAAAGAAAACTACAAATGCTAACACGATAATAACCGGGATGCACAAGGTCATGCACCAGGTGTTTAGAATTACAATCTTCGGGAATTGTTTCGAAATTTCAACTTTTCGAAGTACATAAAAAAATTCCAATGGTGAAGCGATGACCGGGATGCAACAGGTCGCGCACCAGGTGTTAGGAATAACAATCTCCGGGAATTTTTTTTAAATTACAAGTTATCGAAGTACATAAAGAAATTCCAATGGTGAACCGATGACCGCGATGCATGAGGTCGCGCACCAGGTGTTTAGAATTACAATATTCTGGAATTTTTTCGAAATCTCAATTTTTCGAAGGTCACAAAAAACTCTAAACGGTAACTTGATAATCGTGATGTACAAGGTTGCGCACCAGGTGATTAGAATTGCTATCTTGGGGAATTTTTTATTAATTCGAAGTTTTCGAAGGATATAAAAAAATTCCAATAATAAACCGATGACCGGGATGCACCAGTTCTCGAACCAGGTGGTTAGAATAGCAATCTTGGGGAATTTTTTTTAAATTCCAACTTATCGAAGGACATAGGAAACTACAAATGCTAACACGATAATAACCGGGATGCACAAGGTCATGCACCAGGTGTTTAGAATTACGATTTTCGGGAATTTTTTCGAAATTTCAACTTTTCCAAGTACATAAAAAAATTTCAATGGTGAATCGATGACCGGGATGCACCAGGTCGCGCACCAGGTGTTTAGAATAGCAATCTTGGGGACTTTTTTTTAAATTTCAAGGTATCGAAGGATATAGGAAACTACAAATGGTAACACGATAATCGGGATGCACCAGGTCGCGCACCAGGTGATGAGAATTACAATCTTGGGGAATTTTTTTTAAATTACAAGTTTTCGAAGTTCATAAAAAGTTTTCCAAGTACATCACGATTATCAAGTTACCGTTTAGAGTATTTTGTGACCTTCGAAAAATTGAGATTTCGAAAAAATTCCAGAATATTGTAATTCTAAACACCTGTTGCGCGACCTCATGCATCCCGGTCATCGGTTCACCATTGGAATTTCTTTATGTACTTCGAAAACTTGTAATTTAAACAAAATTCCCGGAGATTGTTATTCCTAACTTCTGGTTCGAGACCTGGTGCATCCCGGTTATTATCGTTTTAGCATTGGAATTTTTTTATGTCCTTCGAAAACTTGGAATTTCGAAAAATTTCCCGAAGATTGTTATTCTTAACACCTGGTGCGCGAACTTATTCATTAACAGTTCAAACAAATTCCAGAAGATTGTCGTTCTAAGCGCCTGGTGGGCAACCTGGAGCACCCTGGTCATCGGTTTATCATTGCAATTTTTTTATTTTCAGAAATGGTTTCTAATTTGGTTGTTGGAAATGATTCTGATGAATTTTTGAATATCGTTTAAGTGTGAAGT
>UCOK01020145.1:2639-19050 GCA_900474325.1 Synergus umbraculus | reverse complement strand
GAATTGTTCATTACTATTAATGCTGCAAGAAATTTTAGAAATTGTTCTGAGCAAAAAAATAACTTATCAAACACCACAATTATTAGAAATAAGAATTTCTGAATATTTGGCTCTATTATCCGAAAAACATCCCAAGACTTTAAAACCAAAGCATCATTTCCTAGTGCATTACCCTTCTGTGATGCGTCAAGTTGGTCCACTGTGGCACATTAATTGCATGAAATTCGAGAGTAAGCATCGGGAAGGAAAACAAATTTCTCACTCTTCAATTTGTCGAGTTAACGTATGCAAAACCATTGCTCTTAAGCATCAGCTCATATTAAATTATAGGTTTTTCACTCAGAGTTCATCTTATTCATCTTACAGTTGTTCTAGAATCAGATCACTTCCGATAAAGTCTTTACCAGATGTTATGGACTATATTTAACTAAGTATTGCCAAAGGGTTTAAACGACAATTTTGAAGTCGTAAATTCGATAGAATACATGGGTACAAAACTAAAACGAGACAGTGTAATTGTATCTTTTTCTGAATTTGGGCCTCAATTTAACCTTGTTTATTTAACAATATTAATCAACAATAATGATTTTTTTTTCGTCACAAAATGCCTGCCAGATTGTTACTTAAACGAACATTTAGGAGCTTACAAAATATATGATACCTCTTACTATCAATGGGAAGTTATTCAAAAATCGGACTTAAACGATTCTGCGATTACCTATGTAAATAAAATTAAGGATGGTATGTTCTACATCCATCCAGAGTAGGACAGCGAACTCCATGAACTTCAAAATTTGTTTTTTTGATAATTAATTTTAATACTAATATAACATCTAGTCATACAATTTTTCACGATGAACATTTTAAAGCAGTAGGTATATATATAAAAATGTACATTTTTATCATATCTACTTTTGGGTTTTTTAGTGTCTACCAGTTCGGATGTTATCTTCCTCTTATCACATAAAATAAAAATTTACAAAATGAAAGTAGCCCAGTTGTTTTAAAATTCGTATTAGAGAGTTTGAATTAGTTAAGAATCTTGCTCAGTTTTTCGGAATATTTTCAATGAATTATGAATTATCAGTGGAAATAAATGACAAGAGTAGTTTTCAAATTGTAATTAATAAGATACAATTTACATTTCGAAAATAATGTTTTTATTTTTACAGTAATGTTACGAAATTTCTGCAAATTATTTTAGAAACCTGTTCCAAGAGAACTTCCTCCAGAAAAACTTCCTCCAGAAAAACTTCCTCCGGCAGTACTTCCTCCAGAAAAACTCGTTCCACCTGTTAATGGATAACCAGGATTTGTGGTTGATTGACCACCATGACCAAACAATTTTTTTTTAATCTTATCATAGGCCTTTTGAGCTTCTTGGTTAGGGTGGTGAGCTATACTGTAAATTTTCCTGTGGATTTTGTTTTTTTGCCACTTTTCTTGAATTCTAACAAAGATACCTGGCTTTTCTTGTTTTGCTCCATATCCTCCACTTTGTCCTCCATATCCTCCAGTTTGTCCTCCATACCCTCCAGTTAATCCTCCATATCCTCCTCCAAATCCTTCCTGTGCTGAACTGAATTCTACAAACAAAAAATAAATACTTATTAAAATGAGTCCAAAAAATTAAAAACATTATTTATACTATTTAAAAATATCACTTGTAATTTTCACTTCTTTGCTTTAGTCTTTTAAATTCAATAGTTTGGAAAAGTTAATAAAAAATATAACTCATGCTTACCAAACAAATTGAACAAAACGAGACAGGCAACAAAGAGAATAGCAACGAACTTCATTTTCACTAAATGAAGAAAGATACGTTTAGAATTTCTGAATAACAAATGTTACATTTTTTTTTGTGCCACTATCTAATATATATACGCACGGTGACCATAAATTTATTGTGATTTCAATCGAATGTATCAGAATCGTATAACTTCATGTCTTTACAAGTCACGACTTTTAAATAAAGTTGTTTTGTTATACTGAATAGTTTCCCAAGACTTAATTTTATGATTTCTTACCAAATATCTTAAGATTTCTATGTTTCTGTATCCTTCGTCTATCTTCGCCAATAATTTCCTATCCTTCATCTATAAACGCCAATCTTTCTTTATTCTCCTTTTCTATCCCTTTCGCAATCTATAGCAGCGCCTATCTTTTTCAATCCCTACTTTACTATCCATGTCTATCCGTGGTCTAATCATTTGAATACTTACCTATCTTTTCCACGCTTATCCTTTTCAATCACTACTCTACCAAATCTATCCATTTCAATCTTTACCACTTTTATACATCTCTAACCTTACATAGTCTTTTCAATCCTTTCCTATCTCTCTTCAAGTTATTATCGAGCCTATCCGTTTCAATCACTACATTGCTATCCACGTCTATCCTTAATATAATCATCTCAATCTTTTTCTATCCTTCCTCGTAGCATAATATCAAGTCTATCCATTTCAATATTTATCTTTCTGTCTCTAATATCTATATTTATACTTGTATGCTCATTTCAATCCTTCTTTGTTGGACGTAAAGAGATAGAAGTCTTATCCCTTTCTATCTCTCGTCTATCCCCGTCTATCTCTTTTAATCTCCAGTTCCCTATCATTTTCTATCTCCAATTAAATCTACATCCACATGTGTGAATCTCCTCTTTTCTATCTGTTGTCTATCTCTTTCTATTTCCACCTCAATCCACATCAATGCCTATCTCTTTCAATCCCCACTTCTTTATCGCTTTCTATCTTTTTTCCAACTCCTTGTATCCTTTTTTATTTCCTTGTGACTCATCGTTCTTTTCTATCTTTTTCAATCCCCACTTCTCCATCTCTTTTTACCTCTGTATGTAACTGTCTACACCTTGCTCTCTCATTTTCAATCTCAATTCGCTTTTCTCTCTTTTAATCTTCAGTTCTCTATTCCTTTCTATCTCCAATTAAAACTACATCTACATCTTTGAATCCCCTCTTTTCTATCTCTTGTCTATCTCTTTCTATCTCTGTTCTATACCTTTCTATATCCTTGTCAATCTCAATTCGCTTTTAATCTCCAGTATTCTCTCCTTTTCTATCTCCATTTCAATCCACATCCACGCCTATCTCTTTCAATACCCACAACTATATCCCTTCCTATTTGTCGCTTATTCTTGTCTATCCCTTTCTGTCTCCTTGTCAATCACAATTTGCTCTTATCTCATTTAATGTCCACTTGTTTATTCCTGTCTATCTCTCCCGTATTATTGTCTATACCTTTCTATTTTGTTGTAAATCAAAATTTGCTCCAATCTTTTTTTTTTTCTCTCAAAATCTCCAATCTCAACTTTTCTATAGCTTTCAATCTCTCCCGTACCCTTATCTATCTCTTTCTATTTCCATGTCAATCGACATTTACTGCTATGTGTTTCAAACCCCTGATTTCTCTCCCAGGCTATTTCTAAACTTATCTTCTTGAATGCCTTTCTCTTTGTCTCAATACTCTTTTCTATTCAAATTTATTTAGAAAATTTATTTAGAAAAAGGATAGGAAGGGATTTAGAAAAGTATACAAAAGGATTTAGAAAAAGATAGAAAAGAGGAGATTGAAAGAGATGTGCTACCAAGTGTATCCTTTTTAATCACTACATTTCTATCTTTAATCTAATCATCTCAATCCTTTTCTACTCCTTTTACAATCTACTAGAAAGTATACCCTTTATAGAGATTGATAGCCGCGAAATGAATAACATTGAAGATATAAGTTATGAGTTTAACAAAGAGATTGAAAAAGATAGAGTATTAGATAAACAAGGGATAGATTGAGATAGAGCTCTTTTGGATGAGTGATACTGATTAAAATAATATTTGTGTACAAAATATTGTATTTAAAATATTATTATGTATGTTCAAAATTTGATAATTGATAAGTTTATAAACAAATGGGGGATAGAAAGATATTCTAATTTTTTTGGAAGAGATAGACTGAAAGGTAGAAAAAGATGAAGAAAATGGATACAAAAGGTTCAAATTTTTTGGAAAGGATAGAAAAAATAGAAAAAGAAAGAGCCTAGTGAAAACGATGGATACACACAAAGTTTGGAAACGATTGCGTTTCATGGATTCAAAGTTCACACTTAGGAGGGATAGAAATTCTCTATCCTTTTCTATCCAAAAATTTCTATCCTTTTCTATCTTTTTACTTCCAACAGGGTTTCGCAATGCGGAATATATCCTAGCGTTATTCGGTCGACGACTGAAATACAAAAGGTGTGATGGCGCCTTTAGATTACTCGCCATTAGATTACAAATTTCACATTGCTGGCAGCTGGTTAGGTTAGTATAATTTTAGAGACTGTCAGCTCCGAATCGTGTACTGTGGAGAATTTTTAAGTTTTGTTTTTTCTTTGATTAGAGTTGTGCTCTATTTACATACATCTATACTGTAAAATAACATGACAATGTATATAGCTTTAATATTATATTAAACCCAAGATACAGTGTACTAAATTCAGTGATAATAATTTGTACTTTAAAGTCAGCTTTTACGTAAGAACACTGTCAACAGAAACATATGGCGAGAGACGACGAAGTGTTATCGGAAACATTCCGTAATAACCGAGTCAATTATTTCGTTGAAAATATTTCAGTTATTCAATTTGGGATACTTATTTTCCACTTAATTGCTTTTTATTTCATTGTGAAGAATATTATTAAGATACCCAAAAATGGCACGAATTACTACCTCCTGAGTTTCACATTTGGAATAATTGCATTTAATACTGGTAAAATTATATTTTTATTTTATATTTCTGAGTTATAAGGTAGGCGACTTTTTCCTCAGAATATATTACTTTTTTTTTCACGTCAAAATTTTTTGGATAAGAAAAACTAATATAATTGTATATTCAAACATCCTAAAAAGTAAAAAATTAATTCATTTTTACAAATACACGCATGAAAATTTTTTTAATTAGTAAAAAAGATTGCAATTTTTGTCATTTATTGTTATTTTATTTGTTATTTCGTTTAGACAAGAAACAGTAAAACTCTCGAAATTTAAAACTTCCGATTTTAAATATTTCCGGAGCTCAAAATTCCCGAAATTTTTGTTTATAATTTATTTATTTCATTTTATTGTTATAAGTATTTTCATTATTTGCTCTTTATTAAAAAAAATTTCTGATACTTTTAGCCATCCCATTGTTTATATAGGATATTTTGTAAAAAAAACCAAGCTTTCTTTTAAAATTGGTTTAGAAAAAATCAAAAGTGTCTTTTTAATAGAAAAACTTAAATAAACATTTTATTCAGTAATTATATTCAGGATTGGGCTGAAGTATGAGACGTCTAATGTGACGGTTTATTATTTTTTTTTTCTTACTTAAATCTATTCTAATGTTAAAGTAGATCATTTATACAGTCGCTGACGGTATTAGGGGCTTCAAAAAAAATTCAAAAAAGTAGAAAAAAGAATTTCCAAATTTTATTTTATTTTTTTTTTTTTTTGGAATCAAAAAAGAGGACTAGAATGGTTAACATTTAGAAGATTATTTAACGTTTTTTAAAAAATTTTTTGTCACCTTTTGACCGAGTATGAGCTCTCGACAGTTGAAAGGGTTCTTTTTCCATCAAAACCAAAAACTTCTATGTTTTCTTACCTAGGGGGTTGAAAAGGAAGTACTTTAAGCTATTAAAAAATTGTGTTGAATAAAAATTTCATGTTGCGGATTAGGGTCGCGGACGGTGAAAACTGTCTACAAAACGTTTATCGTCACATTAAGGGTACTTTTTCCCCCAAACCAAAAACCTCTATGTTTTCTTACCTAGGGGGTTGGAAGGGAGGTACTTTAAGCTATTAAAAAATTGTGTTAAATCAAAATTTCATGTTGCGGAGGAGGGTCGCAGACGGTGAAAACCGTCTACAAAACGTTTATCGTCACATTAAGGGTACTTTCTCCCCTAAAACATAAACCTCTATGTTTTCTTATCTAGGGGGTTGGAAGGGAGGTCGTTTGAATTCTCTAAAGAAAAAAATTTTTAAATTATTGTTAAAAAATATAGTGATAAAGGAAGAACATATATGTAAAATTACATATACAGGGTATATCGCGACCTCTATCATTAATTGAAACTACAAAAACTAGAGCAAAAACTAGGTCGAAAACTCCCATAAGAAAATTTTGTAAAATGCGTTGTTTTTAAACTGTAAAGCGTTGAAGATGACCAATCAGAAGCGCGTTTGAGCCCGCCAAGAATCGATGACTTCTCAGCAATGGATCATCGATTCTTGGCGGGCTCAAACGCGCTTCTGATTGGTCATTTTCAACGCTCTACAGTTTAAAAACTACGCATTTTACAACATTTTCTTATGGGAGTTTTCGACTTAGTTTTGACTCTACTATTTGTAGTTTCAATTAATGATAGAGGTCGCGATACACCCTGTATATAAAATTAAATCAAAATTAATAAAAAAATGTTAAGCTTACCTCTGATGCGAATATTTCTTTATTTTCCTCCACTCTTTTTCTGTGTCTTTTTTTCTGACTTGTGCCTCTTCTTTTTTTCGCTGTTTTCGTTTTCTTTTAACTTGTTGCTTCCAGTATCTTTATTCTGGCTGCTTTCGCCCTCTTTTTTATCAGATGAGGTGGAAGCTTCTGTGTTTGGTACAGATGTTGAGGGATTAAGCGTGATAGCATGAGTAGCACCAGTCAAAATTTTGATGTTGTCCTGATCGCGTCCAGGTCGGGTGATTTCATACCGGGGATTAAACTCAGGACCCGACCAGGCCCAGGTCTGACCCGATCGAAGCCCGATTGGACCGGGCGTCTCATCACCTGTCTGGGCCAAGATTCGATATTTCTGCATGGGAGGCGCAGATTGTGTTGTCTGACTAATTTCCCTATTTTTTATTTCCTTCTTTCTTTGTCCGAAAATCCACTTTAATAAATTTGCTAAGGAAAAAAGAGAAATTTAAGAATTAATAAATGGCAATAAATTTTATTATTAAAAATGTCGAATTGATATTTCATTTTTATTAATTAATATATGGGCATTTTCTTGCCAATATATCAGGAATCAGGCAATCAAAAGACATAAAATTTAAATTTAAATTTAAATTTAAATCAGATGAATAATGATGCCCTATATGTGTTTCAGCTGTCTTTGAGAGAGTTTTCCATCAAATTATAAAATATGATTGGAATATTGGGGACACTCCTATTGGATGCAAATTATTTTCCATTCTTACGAAGTAAGTTTTAGATATATATATATTTATCATAATTCCCTTGAATTGATTGTGGATTAATGTTGCGTTTTTTTTCAATTTTTTTGCTTAAAATTAAATTTTTCTACACATTTTCAATTTTTTTTGAATTCTTTCGATTTTTTATTAATTTTTCTGATATTTCTCAATTTTAGTTGAAATATTTTCATTTCATTAGAATTCCTTTCAAATATAATAATAATTAATAAAAATTAATAAACATAATTCCTGTAGAATTATTTTTTATTGTTTTCAATTATTTGTAATTCACATTAATTCGCCTTCAATTCTATATCAATACTTTTTAAAATTCTGTACATTTTTGTAAATTTGATTTGTATGCACCCGAATTAATATTCTACCCTAATTTTCGTTGTTCCGAATTCACATAATTTGTATTTGATTTAATTTCTAATTGTCCGAATTACTGTTTAACGTAATATGAGTTTCCTATCTTAATGAAATGCGCGGGTAATTCCAATCCCTTTGATAATAATATATCATATTATCGAATAATATATAATAATATTGATAATAATAATATCGAATAATTTAGTTCAATAATAATTAATTACGTATTCCTTCTCTTCAACAATACTTCAAAATTATCAAATATTATAAACGGGATTTTAAAAACCCGCGCATTTCACTATTAAGAAAGAAGTATGTATCTATACCTACCTACTTACCGACTGAGTAGGTGTATATCCTATGATTGGAAACTCATATTGAAATAAAATATCGGGTAAATAAAATAAAATAAAATAAAAGTTCGTGTATATAGAAACTCAGCCTATCAAATAAAAAATAAAATAAAGTAAATTTTATTTTTATACGTATGCTGCAATTGCTTTTTTTTACTTATCCTTCACATCATACAATGATTTAAAGTATATAAAAACTTTTTCTCCTCAGTTTATCACATGATGTAGCCAATAAAATAGATTTATTTATTTCAAAAGATAATAAAGTAGATTAGTAATATATGGATATAGCAAGTATGTCTAAATATTGTGGTGACAGGATTCTCTTTAGATACCTAGGTAGAAAAAACCAGACCATAACTCTTATCGCTGACCTCACAAAAAGAATCACACTTCGAATCGTGTAATACTTATGAAGCCAGTCGAGGAAAAAAAATTACCAACAGGTGGAAGTGCTCAAGTTCTCATCACCTGAAAAGCGGAAATTCTAAATAATACAAGTTAATCGGATATTAATTCAGACTTATACAGCCCAGTGATAGTTTTTTTTTTAATAATTAATAAACTGTTTATTAAGTAATACTAATTAACAAAAAATATATTAATCAGGTACAGACTAAAATCCATCTCTGTGAAAATCAGCATATTTTTTACAGAAATATGCAGAGTATTTGAGATTTTATTTAAACTTTTTTCAAATATTGTACAGATTTAATTTAACTATTATATGTTGCGATAAATTAATTCAAAGTGTTCTTCAAATTTAAATTAGTAATCCATTTGTTTATTTCAATTTTTATAAACAATTCCTACGGTCACTTTAATGGAACAAATTTATTCAATCGCATTCTTACAAGGATTAATAAAGAGTCGCATAGGTACCACTATGTTCTCTTGTTCATAGAAAACAATCCTGCCAACCATAGTGCATCAGCTGAAGAAATCTTATGAAATGTTCAACTGAAAATTCCGAGCAATGTTATCAATATCGAGAATAATACGTTAACTGATCCAATTTGGTCAAAAAGACCTTCGTACTTAAATCCTGAACCATCGATTTTGTTCATCACAATTCAGTCTGCAAATTGTTTAATGATTATCTCACTCGGAGAAGGTAAATTTCGATACGAAAAACTGCTTTGGAAAATGTGGTCCAAACAAATCTTGGAATTCACTATTCTTGAGATCAGAAAAACTTGCAACAGATTCAATAAGTACTGGAACAATTGTCGAATGATTGCAAAAGTGCATTACTTTAATCCATTCTCAAAGATCTACGTCCAAAGAAAGTTCTCGACAAAGCGACTCCTTTTTCCTGATAAATTGCAGAATCTGCACGGTTTTGAGATGAAAGTGGGTTCGTTCAATTACCCTCCTTTCCTTTACGTGAAACGCAATGCTTCTAACTATCCTGTCGATGTTTATGGACCAGAAGCTCCGATCGTTAAAGCTTTATAAAAAAAGTTGAATTTTAGGATTTCGGAGGTCCCTTCTGAGCAAGAGTGGTGGGGAATTGTAGACTGTAATGGGCTTAACTCGACTGACTTAGCTAAAAAGATTCAGCAGCATAAAATTAAATTCATCACAAACTTTGGGACAATACTATCTAATGCGTTGTTGAATACAGCATAGTAATAAAAACTGAACGATACTATGTATTGATACCTATTTTATCAACAAGAACTCTATCGATCTCTTTTAAAGCGAATTTTTTATACATAATCCTGGCCGTGTTTGTAATTTCGGTGTTGATGCATATCTTGAAATTTGAAGAAGACGTTTGGCCATGGGAAAGTATTCTTCAAGTGATGCTAGGATTGACAGTGCCTTGTGGACCTCAGAGGAATTCTGAAAGGATAGCCTTTGTCTTCCTTTTCATTGGATTCTGGATATATTCTTCTGACATATATGGCATCTTAACAAACGTCGAGTTTACATCGGAAACTGAACTGAAAATTGATACTCTGGAAGACTTAAGTAAATCTCAACTCATACACACAATGATGCCGGATTATAAACGTATGCTCAGTGGAAGTAGCACTTCCATAATTAAAACTTTGTTAAAGAAATCGCAGACAGTTTCTTCTCATAAAGAATGTATAGAGTTGCTGGTGAAGTTTAAAAATGTTTCTTGCTTCTTGAGGGAATCTGTAGCGGAAAGTGCAATTCAAAAATACAAAACCCTAGATGGAAGTTCCATGTTGAAGATTGTAAAGGAGTCATTAGGAAATTTTCGTCTAGGTTTAATATTTGAATCAAAATCTCCGTATATTCCTGCTGCTAACAAGATATTATTAAGATTATTAGAGGCTGGAATAGTCGATCAGTGGACAAGGAATTCCACATCGAAAATGGTAAAGTTGGGACAAAGTGACCTGAAGGAAAAGTTCCAATCAAAGCAATTATTTATACAGCTTGCTTTTGTTTTGGGCATTGGATATCTAACTTCTATTCTCGCCTTCATTGGAGAAGTACTAATTCAGTATTTTGAAAATAACATTTATCGGTGCGTAAATTTCTTCATTCGAGGAAGTGTATTTTAAGGCAACTGTCATCCCGGCAAATAGAATCCGAGAAACTACACTACTCCCTCGGTAGCAGTTCACTCAGTTGGAGTATTCCTAGAATTTGGGTTCACTCCCAAACTTAGATAAGGGGAGGTGACGAGTCGAAAGGGGATGCCGCCAGCTCGATAGTACCGTAGCTACAAAGGGTGCAGTACTCTAAGTCAGTTTTCACTGTGGTTCACTCGGTTCACTAATTCGCGGAAAGTAACCAATCAGACGCAACCTTTTAAAAGCAACGAATCAACCATTTGCGCCATGCGCGACGCATGGGCATCAATGCACATCATTGTGGATCCCGCAAAAGGAACACTGGTACATACATATTATATGTATTTATACTTATAGAGGAGCCATCAGTGGTAGCGACGCTGAACGATGGTCCCTGAGCTCGCGCATTTTCATCCCGGACAAATCTACATTTAAAAACATCTACATTAAAAAAGTGCAAATACAAACTCTTCGCAGCCAGAGCCCCCCCCCTTATTAATAATTAGTTTGTATTAATGATAGCAGATGGAGTCACTAGTAAATTCTCTGTAGAGAATACATATAGATATAACTGTCTCATCGAGTTTCCCATCTATAAGTTCATATACTGTGCGTCCGCTAGTGGAAAAGATGCAAGTCATCCCCACTCTCCGTCTTGCGTAGCGACGCCATACTGTCTTTTACACTTTAGGTGGAGTGGCAGTGGGATGAAGATGTGCGTACAATTCTGGTGCGTACAACGCAACAAGGAATAAAGACTGTTAAACAGTAGTGCAGTTATGAACTTTATACTCCTTCTGAGTTAGACAAATATATTAATTAATAGGACAATCCATATTTCCTATATCAAGTCAAGATGACTTACACCCGAGCGGTATAAACTGACGAAAACCAAATTTAACTTGATGATACAACAGGGTATCATTCGACTATTTTTTTGGGATTTCCATTATAAAAAAATAATATCAATTAATACGTTAATGGATTACACTTGAATCAAATTTATGTAACTGATTGTCTAAACTAGATCTTTAGTTTGTTGATTTTATGTACAATTTTAAATGTCACTATTAAGGACATATTGTATATATATGAATGGGATTTCACGAACTACGACTAATCCCCCCAGTAAAGTTCTGGTAATGTCTTAACATTCGAATTGAATATAATCACTGATCAGTATTTTAAAATCCCTGCTGGGAGTAAAAAGATAGAAAGTCTATCTATTTGAATCTTTTTCAATATTCAAGATTGAAATAGAAAGGAAAAATGTATCCTTCCCTATCCATGCCAATCTATTTTTAATTTTTTATCGCTACAATAATCTCTTTCCTTTTGAATCTCAATCTTTCTATCTTTCTGTATACTTCGTCTATCTACGTCTAACCACGCCAATCTTTTTCTATCCCTTTTGCAATTCATGGATGAATAGTGTAGACTTTGGAGGGATAGAAAATCTCTATCCTTTCCTATCCTTTTACATAGTTCCAACAGAGATGTTTCTATTTATAAAATTATAAAAAGAAGATTAATCCGAAATTTGTATCCGAACCAAACAGTTTCATTCCGATCTAATCTCAAGAAGTTTTCAGTCCGAATTAATCTGAAGCCCATTCAAAATCAATCTAAATGAATCCGTCAATCAGAATTAATCCGAATAAATCCGGTCAAATTAAAAAAAAAGTGAAGGGAGGTGTGAGTGAATTGCAGTTACGTAATCGACCCTCTGATTGACCCGTCTTATTTCTATTGAAAGTTCGGATTAATTCTGATTAATTTGGATTAAAGGTTCGGATTGCTTTTGAATGGGTAGCGGATAAATTCGAATTGAAAACTTCTTTTTGATTAAAAAAAAATATTTTTTGAAATGTGTACATAAATTTTAAAGTCCACTTTTTTTTATAGGATAGATGTCATCTCTTTGGTAACCGTCTTCGCATTATTGATACACTGGATTTTTAAATTTTCATTTTCCTGGACTGCGAAACAAAACATTGAATTGTATTTCTCATTTTTTATGATTTTTGTAATTTGGGGATTGAGCTTAATAAACGTAATTCCAGAAATAAGAATTCTCAATGTACAATATGGTATGTTAAACTAAATTTTTCATCACCTTAATAATTATTAATCACCTTAATTATTAGCAGTTTAAAAAAAAATATATGTAATATGTTATAAATGTTTCAGGAAACAATATCCTCCATTGTGATTCTGATCAATTAAAGCCAAAATTCAATTTGAATACCTATGAACTCATGACTCTGGCGTTTCCAATTTGCGAAATACTCGGATTGGTCTATTGCTATATTTTCGTAGTGATCATAAAAACGAATATAAATATTAAAAAAAAAGAATCTGGTTCACCTGATGCTCAGCTACTAAAATGTCGAAAGAAAACTTGTTTTATCCTTGGTGAGTCTTTAATTCAGTGATGTCTAAGCGTGAGTAAATGAGTAGTTTGCTTTCCCCCTCTCCTAACACCTTTGGTGGCTGGTTTCCCCTCAGGTGCTTGGTGGCCCGGACCAAGCTTTAATAAAATTTTCGAATTTTAATTTTTGACCAACCACTAAAGATGTTAGGAGAGTGGGAAGGCAAAGTACTCATTTACTCACGCTTGGACATCACTGCTTTAATTATATAAGTTTTTCCATTTACTGATTTAATAATCACTATTTTGGGACATATTTTTCTCAATAAAAATGATCGAAATAGAAAAATTCTCAACATTTTAAAATTGCAGGGCTGTAAAATTTTCAACACTTTGTTTGGAAATTGATCAAAGTATTTTAGAAATTATATAGAATCAAAAATTTTACAGCTTCAACAAATTACATTTTTCGCGAAAAACTATTGTACCATTATTTGTAGAACGTTACCAAATTTTCTAATTTTCATCTTGATTTTACAGTGGTCATAACAGCAACATTTTTCTTTCATCTACTTATCAAATCGATTGGTCACTTGTATGGAAGAAGAATAGAAAATTACAATGAAGAATCTAGGATCTCGTTGATAAATATTTTGCACTGGATACCGTTAGAAGTACTTCTACCTTTTTTGGTCATTTTTACAGCAATCATGTGTCCAATGTTGTGCATTACGATGAGTAGCACCTCATACAAGTTATCATATTTAGAGTGTGTATATGAATATTCTCCTGTTCCAATATACACAATAAATGTGAAAAATTCGTAATATAATATATATTTACAGATTATATTCTTCAAAATATTTATATATTAAACATGTACATTTTGTAAATATTAAATCTATTTTTATGACAAAGATATTAAATCTAACATGCCATAATTTTAAACGCAAAATAATTTCTATCTCTTCCATGTGATATACGCCCAATCGCCCATACGCATAAACCAAACGATATTGCTAACTCAGTAAACAAGTAAATAAAAATAAAATAGCTTAAGGAAGAGAAAAAAAATCTTCGGTTAGAAATACTCAGACTTACGTCTGAATACAGCGCGGCGAAGATACTTTCCACTTACATCGTGAGTGTAGCAGAGCGGGGATGCGGGCAAGCGCAGTGATAGAGAAAATGTATCTCGCGCATCTCCCTCCATCCGGCTCAAAATCAGCCGAATAGTTGGGATTGGTTGCCAGCCAACAACTAACTAGCTCTACACTACCATTTGTCGTGCCTTTACTACTTTAATGACAAGATTTCGACTTTTTGGGTCAAACTAATAAATACACGCAGCTGTAATTCTAAATAAAATAAATTTGAAGATACTTATCTAATTTCTCTGAAATAAACGGCAAGGAAAAATAAATAAATCGATCTGGTAGATGCAAAAGAGCATTATTTACTTGAGCATTGAAACTATTGATTTTTTTTAATATATATATATATATTAAAAATAGATCCCCAGTTGAAATTCAATTATGTTTGTGACTGACAATAAAAGGAAAGAAAAGAATATTTTTTACTTATTTGAATATCTAAATATTATTGTTTCCTCCTCCCCTTTCAGAAAATACGAAGTCAGTCGAGTGAATAAAGTGGCACAACGTGGAAGTGCTTCAGTTGTCATCCGAAATACTCAAATTTTAAAAAATTGAATGTAATTAGATATTAATCGCACTAAAAAATTGCAAGTGATAGTTATTTTTTTAATAAACACTAAAGTATAAATACCGTTACTCTAAATAATGTAGTACATTAATCAGTTAGGTAGTAAAACCAATTTTGAGTTCTTTGACCAGAGAAAATTTTACAAGATTTAGCATTTTCGATAAGGAAATTCAAAATGTTTATCAGATTTAAATTCGTAATACATTTGTTCATTTCTACCATTATAAACAATTCCTATGGTGTCTTCAATAGATCATCTTTCTTCAATCGTATTCTTACACAGATTCAGAAAGAGTCACATAGGTACCATACTGTTCTCTTGCTAATTTAAATAAACCCTGCCAACCGTAGTAAATCAGCTGAAGAAATCTTACGAAAAGTTCCACTGAAAATTCCAAGCAATGTGATCAATATAGAGAATGATACTTCAGTACATCCAGTTTTGTCAAAATGGCCATCCTACTCAAATCGAGAATCAACGACTTTGTTTATCACAATTCAATCAGCCAAAGCTAACTTGCAAACTTTAGAACTATCTTTAAAATAATTCTTTCTGAAGTTATCATCGAATGTAGCTCGTCCAAAGTGCTTAATGATTATCTCATTCCGAGAAGGTAAATTTCGGTACGAAAAACTGCTTCGCAAAATGTGGTCAAAACAAATCTTGGACTTCACTGTTCTTGAGATTAGAGAAACTTGCTACAAATCTAACCAGTATTGGAATAATTGTCGAATGATTGCCACAGAGCATTACTTCAATTCATTCTCAGAGATCTACCCAGGTGGAAAATTACAAACGGCAATGTGCTACGCCAGTGCTGCTGCAGGTTTTCGAGTGCTGGCAGAGTGCTGGCAGAAGCCGGGCTTAAGCATTGGCGTAGTGGTGGCAGAACTCCAAAAGGTAAGACCACCGCAGCACTGACCACTAGCAAAGTGCCAGCACTCCTTGTCAGTGCTGGGACAGCCCCGGTGGTCAGTCTGCGCCAGTGCTGCGGCAGGACTTCGAGTACTGGCAAAAATGCGCCTTAAGCACTGGTTCAGTGCTGGCAGAACTCTAAAAGGTAAGACTGTTGCCGCACTTATCACCAGTGTTATGCCAGCACTGTTTCTAGTTCAAGGCCAATATTGCAAATAATTTATATGGTTTGGTTGTAAATGAATAACAAAAATTAATTAGATCCAAAATGCAGTTATATTCAAAGTAAAAAATTCACAAATGAAAAACAATATACGCTTAATATTAAATTATTCTCCGTTTTCCTCTATCACAGCGTTATCCTTCTGTCTTCTTAAACGTTCTTTCTTGCCTCAATTTTTATCCGAAGCGTTTAAGAACCAACAAAATTAAGTAGAATATTTAAAGTAAAAAGTTCAAAAATAAAAACAATATACGCTTAATATTAAATTATTCTCCTTTTCCTTCTATCACAGCGTTTTCCTGCTGTCTGCTTAAACCTTCTTTCTTGCCTCCATTTCTATCCGAAGTGTTTGAGAACCAACAAAATTAAGTAGAATATTCAAAGTAAAAAGTTCAAAAATGAAAACAATATACGCTTAATATTAAATTATTCTCCTTTTCCTTCTATCACATCGTTTTCCTGCTGTCTGCTTAAACCTTCTTTCTTGCCTCCATTTCTATCCGAAGTGTTTGAGAACCAACAAAATTAAGTAGAATATTCAAAGTAAAAAGTTCAAAAATGAAAACAATATACGCTTAATATTAAATTATTCTCCTTTTCCTTCTATCACAGCGTTTTCCTGCTGTCTGCTTAAACGTTCTTTCTTGCCTCCATTTCTATCCGAAGTGTTTG